>JAOWAR010154612.1:0-10979 GCA_028571005.1 Clathrina lutea
GGCTTTGAACCGAGACAAGGGCGTCCAAATCTCTCACAGATGGACGAGCCTTGCAAGGGTCAAGCATAAGTGCTGAGCCTTGGAAATAGCAGGATAGAATTTGTACGAATAATGATAGCGTATCATTTGTATCCGTTTTATGATTTCATTATTATCCTATCAAGTCGAACCGTCAGTCCCAAAACAGCACGGACATAAATAGCCCAGGACTCTGGAAAATTTTTCCTTTGGCTTCCACAGAGTAGCCGAAACTGCTGTTATTTACATACGCAAGAAGACTGCAGAAACAAGAATTCAAGCCGTTTTATTCCCACTTACGTTGAAGGAAAGCAGGAATCCAGCTGGTCTATAAACGTAAGGGAGATAGAAGTTCTGCCTGAAATTACTGCCTATTGCGCTGCTCGGCTCAGTGTCAAAAGTCTCCAAACGTTTGGTCAAGATGAAGTTTCTGGAGTTCTTCCTTCAGGAGAGCATTACTCCAGTATAACAATATGGATTATTACCAGGATTCTCTGCTGTCTGGAAGCTCCTTTCTGTGATGGAAGATTAGCACGAGGCAATAAACAAGGACAGCCATGCTCATGCTGCCTTTCTCGATGTGGCAAATTTAGCCTTCGACAGAGCGGACAATGGCAATCTCGTTGTGAAATTAAGGTCGATTGGTGTCGTTGGTCAGTTTCTAAACTAGCTTGCTAGTTATTTGAGTGGTCACTCCATCATCACAGCTGTGGATCATGTCGACTCTTCTGAGAAGCCCATAACAAGTTGGGTTCCCCAAGGTCACTTCTTGGCCCTCTTCTTTTCCTTAACTCTATGTCAGACCTTCCTGCTGCGTTGCAGTACGTGCACACTGTTTGCAGACGGCACCCTAGCCTACTCGCTTGACTGCAATATCTCATCTTTCCCATGCTGTGCCTTGCAGATGGGTGTAAGCTCAATCCATGATTGGTCACTGAAGTGGAACACTACTTTCAATCTCAGCAGATGAGAATCTTGGCTGGCCATCATCATTAGACTGTATGCGTTCCGCAACTGTCCTTAGATGGCCCTGAAACTACGCCCGTTGTTCCAACCAATTACCTCGGTCTGCACATTGCCTTAGATCAGGATTTCATAGTCAATTCGTGTGGAAAAGCTGGCCAAGAAAGTAGCTCCAAAAGTGGCTGTTCTTAAGGGACTAGCTTGCCGTGCTCACTCCATTGTAAGGCACCCTATCTCTTCTCTTCAAGACACTTGTTGAGAATATTCAGTTTTGGAGGCTGCCCTCCTTAAATATTATGCTTTTTTGTTGCTAGGCAATGCACCATTTTTGCTTGGCCGTGCAGAAGCGCTTGTGCATGTGCTTTTTTCTGTTGTGCTTTTTGATTTTGACTGTGTCGAGAACGCCACGATGTTGCTTTACAATGTTTTCGATCAATGCTTGTAAGAGAGGTGTCCGTGTCTAGAACAACACTTGCTTACTCTAGTTTAGAGCATACCAGTGTTGTTTGGGACAATTGCTCTAAGGAAGATGCCTACACCTAGGAAAGACTCAAGTTATCTGTTGCTCGTGCCTAGCTTCCTTCCAAATCTGTCCTGAGCTGATTTTCTTAAAGGGGAACTCAACCCCAAGATAAAACTTTTTTCATTTGTAGTACTGAAGAAAAAAAAGAAGATCGCCTGTGGTTCCACGTTCCAGAACCGTTTCCAGCCTGAGTTATTTACAATTCAAATTTGGGCGCCGGCTTGGCGCCAAAATGATGACGTCAATGACACAAGTCAGGTTGGCGGCCAGCCGATCAAAGCATGCCAAGCCGCACAACTTTTGCATGTCAGTGAAGAAGTTCTTCTCTTTACCGCTTCTCCCAGCAACCCCGTGGCAGTTTATGGTCGTTGCTTATCGAAGTTGCTAATTATATAAGATTGTGCTTTGTAGAGCGTATGGGTGCAACAATTCGGACGATTCAAGGAAGAGAGGAGTGAATTTTCATCGCTGATGATGTGCAGAGGAAGCGTTGGGGGCATGCTCTTCGCCTGAAGTCTCTCCCGGACACGGTTATTGTGATAAGCGTTGACAGTTAGAAAAATGCTACAAAAAAAGTCTTAACCAGCTGAAAAGTCTGACCTGGTGTGGAAATTTCAGCTGTAGTAATCATCTATGGCAGTGAAGCCAACATTACGACTCCAATTCAGTGAACCGATGAAGCCTGAATGTTTGTAGGCGCAGCCTGAGTGTAACGAGACTGAGCCCTATCCATAAATAAATAAGTAAATAAATAAATAATAAACACTGCAAAATAGCATTTTGGTGACCCGCAAATTTTGCCATACATCCCAGTTTACTTCCGTCCTCTCACTAGACAAACCGGTAAACTCTTCCTCTTGTCAAGATTCAGTAATTGTTCGACTGGATCAGAATTCAAGACATGATTCCTCTCGCGACCTTCTGCCATGAAGATGTAGTCTTGGACGCTGATCTCTGGACTCCGAGCTCTTGACTTCGAGCGATGGATCCTCCATTTTTGCCAAAAAGTACAAAAGGCATAGCAAGCACTGCTGAGGCCCTTTCATGAGTGACAGTTCAAGGCAGGCGATCGACGTGCACGTGCTGACAATTCTACGCTCGCTAGCAATCGTCCTCGAGCTCAACGGCACCCGCTTGCAGGTCTCATGTGTTGCTCACGATCTGACTCCCAGTTCAAGTACCTCGTGGACGCTTGCTTTTCGAGAAGGGAGCTCAATTGCAGCCTGAGGATGGTCAATCGGTACGCTTGAACTTGAGCTACCCTAGTGTAGTGTGCATGGACGGTGAAGTTGCTCCAGAAAGCGATCAAAACCGCTTGGAATGGGGACAGGACTTGCGTTCCCGCGCTCTTCCTCCCTCGACGTGAAAGCCCTCCTTTCTAAGGGGAAGATAGAGCACGCAGGTGGTAGACTTACTATCGACAAACTCACTGGTCAGTCCGAGCCGCCTTGCCGATCCGTCGCCAGCCACCGTTGGCGCGAGAAAGGATCGCCCACAAGATTGGCGGAAAAACAGACCTGTTGAGGTTTGAGCTCGAGGCTGCTAGGGCCTGTTCCTGGACAGCACAGCGATGTAAGCGATCACTTCGCGGGACATTTCTTTTGTCAAGATTTCAAGAAGGCCTATACTTTTTTTGGCATCTCGATCTTGCCCGAACATGTACACCCGGGCCTTTCCCAATTTCCCCACCGCTGCTCAATGACATCATTGGATGGATGTGGGGCAGCGCAGTTTTCTCTCATCGGATATCCCGTCCGCGCGTGTCAGACAGGCCAGCGAGGCGCCGCGCCAGTTTCATGTGGAGGCTATTCGATCAATTCCGCGCTGACCGGTATCGTACCGCATGATCATGTTGATCATGTCAGGTACTTCACCAGGAAAACAAAAGTGTATGACCAAAGCGCATGCGCGAAAAGCCGAAGCCGGCTATATGCATACACGTCTCAACCTGTGCACAAGAGCACAAGGACAAGAGGGACATCGCGTTTGAAAGAGCAAGAAAGTGCCAAGTAGTGAACGATGACAGTACAAATCCCATTTAACCGGACCTGCCGTGGCAGTAACGTGGACGTATCCGAAGATGGCCTTTCCGCTCGCAGAGCCAACTCGCGTTACATTAACGGAGGTAGTGTAATGGTTTACTCAAAGCATGCGTTGAAGGCAGGTGTCCACTATGAGATCTGCCTCAACGAGGAGGACAACTGCCAAACGCACTACGGATTGGTAAGTGGAAGGCGCTACCTGTGAGGGATCATACCTGTAGGTTGGGTTTTTTCGTTACACGCTTTTATCGCAGGAAGTACTACACTGTAGTTCAATATGGTTCAACATGTTAATGTGGAAGGGACACTGCGACCGCGTACCGGCGGCTTTGAAAAACGTATTACGCTTTTCAAAGTCGCGGTGCTGGCACCGAGTGATTATGCCAGAATGGCTGCAATTTCGACTTTGGCCTCGGCGGTCTTTGCGTAGATCTACGTCGATAGGCCTACGCCTCCCTCTGAAAGTGAGGAAGATCTTTTTGGCGATTGTTCGATGATGTCTGTTTGGGGAGCTCGTCGTCGTCGGAAGAATGTGCGTACCTTGACCGACGAGGTCTTCAACCAGTATCGAGATTGGAAGAAGCAGGCAGGGAAGTACAAGTCGGACGATGTCCTGTCGTGCCTGCTCGACCGCTTCTCGGCGCCTCTTGTTCGGGATGACTTGTCGGAATCGGAACCCGCTGCATTAATATCCGATGATGGTAACATCAACGCCAGCAGTTCGGTCACGGCGGGTGTGTGAGTTTAGCGTTAGCCCGATCTACCCCCATCACTGCGACCGTACTTTGCGGTACATCGTGGAATCATCGGCGGCGGCTGAAGATTATGACTTTGACGAAGATCTTCAGAACGATGCGGACGGCGACAACGACGACGATGGTGAGGACGGAGAGAATCAGATCTTGGCGAACATCGCAGAGGAGGAGCTGAATAGGTAAGCTGCTCTTTGCGCAATAGTAGAGTACGCACCTGCTATGATGAGCCTCCCCTGTTGCTATGGTGAGCCTCTTCTGTTGCATTTTTTGTTTGTTTGAAGAGAGACGTGGTTTGAAGCTTTCGTTGATGCATTATGTGTAGGAGAGATGTCAGAACACACACCTTGTTGTGTAAGTCGTAATTAAGAAGAACAGAGTTCTCTCTCTTTCCAGAGCTCACTCTTTTTCTCCCTCCCTCTGTCTCTCTATCTCTACCTCTCTTCTTTTCTTTGATTATTTTTTAAATTTTTTTGAGCCAAGCACACACTTACAGAGGTCTTTGCTCAGACAGCAGGATGTCTCTTCTGCAGATTGGTGGTCATTCTTCTGCAATGGAAAAATATGTCTGTCGAAAGGCATTACAGCATCTCACTCTCACTAAGAAGAAAGTAATTTCAGACCTGGTGACTGACGCTTTGTCAAATATTGCAACTTGAAGCTCTTGCCTAAGTATTATGCAGTTTGTCTGTAATTTGCTGATGTCAACATCAGTAGATTGCATCTCTGCCGAAGGACAGAGCGTTGTTGCTAACATGCATTGTCATTTTTCAAGTCCTCTTTATGGAAACTGTTGTGTGATTTCATTCATAATATCGACTTTTTGCAACTTGTAACAACCTGTCCGTATGTCCAATCAATTACAATTCCTCAGAGCAGGCATAAACTATATTTCTGACACTTGGTGTTTGTTGCATTGTACATGATGTGCAGGTTGCATTGGATTGCGAGGATGCGTGCCTGTCAGAGCACTGAGTTGGCCTTCCGACCTGAGTCATGTACCCTTTCATCCATTTTTCTTTCTCTCTTCTTTTCTTTGGCTTACCACAGTTTTTCTCATATCTTGGGGTTCTTTACTGGATCTGCTGCATACATATATTGTAGATAGTTGCAGTATAGTTGCAGTATAGCGTATTGAAATCCACTTCTTCCCTTTTGTGCACATGTACGCGTGTTGATTGGTATACTCACCATTTTTGTGTCTCTCTGCTAGAAGGCTTTATTTTTTGAATTTTGCAGTGTTTCCTTATTGGTTAGTGTAACAATAGCTGTCAGCCTCCTTAACCTGGTGCACATGCCCACGAGACCGTGTCATGTCGGTCACAATTGAGTGTACTGCCACGAAGACGCGTACTGCTATGATGAGCCTCTCCTCTTGCTCAGTATTTTCGTAGGCCTCTAATGGGTTTCGGTGGACATTCTTCTTGCAAGGAGTGCTATTGTCACCTTGCTCTCTTGCTGTGTTTTGTTTTATTTTGCTTTTGAGTATTTCCTTTCAAGCTCAATCGCACTTTCTTGTAAGTGAATGCGCCTCCCTGCCATTTTGTGAATTGTTCACATATGCATGCCTTACCCTACTTCTCCAACATATGCGGTGCTTTGACAAGAAAAACAAAGACTTGGGCCCTTGATTTTTGTATGAAACACAATTGGACTAGTCACACTTGTCAGTGTCTTCCACATTTCTCTCTCTGTAGTATGATTTGTAATATTAAGGCAACAATTTTTGAAAAATGCTTGATTCATTTATAGTTTGCTTATTTCAAATGTTCACCCGTTGGGAATTACCAACAGTATCATTCAAAGCACTTCCATTATTGTTCTGTGAGAGTACCACCACATAACCTACACAACTTGCCGGAGAGAAACAAAGAGATTGTCAATTCACAGGCGAGCTGAAAAACGGGAAGTTGCAAAACAACAACAAAACAACAAAATAATAATCATATGGCCCGTGTATTTTCCACCAGGTGTGGAGAAAACAGACCACACAGCCTAAACCTACACAAGAAAGGGCAACCTTTCTGTTTCCAGCGCCCAGAAAGTTATACTTCCAGCCAATGTATCGCTGGCTTCTGGCCTTAGGCAGTAAGTTCTTGGCTATGTCCACAGCGGCTGTTCCTCCTGCTTCCAGTCCAAAGTAGGGCGTGCAACTGCCTCCAAACCATGCCTGTTCAAACAGACAGCCACAAATTCAAGTGTCCTTGTGATGAAGGACCTCTTCTTGCAGCACTTGCGTTCCTTCACTTTGTCCTGGTGATGGCAAAGCCCACAGCAGCACCAAGGTTGCTGGCTTTCAGGCTCTTCTGCCACAACTGCATCACCTGAGTTCAAGATGTTTTTGACATGCTCCAATGCCGTCTGCCCTCGCTTCAACAAACCAAGCGTGGACCTCCATATCTCGTCTGTTGACATTTCCAAAAATGACTGCACAGGGTAGAGGATAAGACAGCCACAGTCACCGTGCCTACATACTTGTCACGCCGAGGCAGAGAACAGACAGATATCCCTATAAACTAAAAAACATCAAAGCACTGATTGCGCAAGTGTATTCAACAATACATATTTTAAACTTTTTTTTCATTAAGAATTATTATTGATCAGTTAGCAGACCATCAAATATCTCATGTGGTACATTGCAGCAGACAGACGCATGCGCACTAACAAACCTGACTGTGTAAGAATACAAATTTGACTTGATTCATGTTCTGCGATGATCACTGTGAGAACTTCTGCGCTGTATCTTTTTTGTTTTGAAGTGCTGACAACTGAGTCACATTTCACCTCTCCCTTGGGTCCAACTACATTTTACATCAAGTTATGACAAACACACACACACACCCACCCACACACCCACACACCCACACATACACCCACCTACACACACATACACACATTGCTGCTGCTCTTTTAGCATTTTAGTTTCCATGGTGATAGGTCTAACTTTATAAAATTTATTTTACATTACACCTTACTATGACAATCATTGCACACAGAATAATTGTTACCAACCACAAGGGGGAATGGGAGAGTAACATGAAGAGCTCACTTCGTGCTGTAGTCATCTTGCCCGTTCGGCAGCACGCCTTTCGCCGTCAGACGGGCTCTCGTCCCGATCAATCCGGCGACGGCGGGGGTCGCGACAATCACGAACGAGCGTGCTCGTCGACGCCTGCCGCGATTGCAGTTTCCAGCCAAGGGAGAAAAAAATGAATCAGTCAGGTTACCTTTCACTCTCGACCATCACCAGAAACCTCCTTATCACGGCGACGACGTTTCCATTCTTGCAGGGCACGTTCCTCCTTGGCGCGCAACGGCAATCCTCTCCGCACCTTTCCTCCGCAGTAAGGCATGGAGAACCCCGTCAAGTAGAACCACCTTTCGGGGTGCGGCGCTGACATGTATTCCGGCAAGAGCACTGATCAAGTGGTAATTCCGTAAAAAAGAAAAAATCAGACATCTGCACCTGATGAAGGTGAGAGCTTGTTGAACGGCCTGTGGAACAGGATTGACCGGAGCACCCACGCCTGTCGAACGGGGAGAACGGGATCTGGAGCAGGAGCGAGAACGTCTTACCCCTTCATCGTCGGCGACAACAATGATGTCGCTCAAGTCGTCAAAATCCGATGAGGACGTTGACGAGGATAGTTACGACGGCGACGATGACATAGTTTGCTCAGTCGGGAGAAGCGGAAAAGGCAGAAGACAACCCTCACCACACAAGTGCACGGACCACTCACTGGCTTGACAGCCCTTGCAGTTTCGATCACATGGTCGAAGTTCGCGCGCTGAGTGAAAATTTACCCCTACGCGTGAACAACACTTTAGCCTAGAGCAAGAAAATAAAGGAGTCGCAAAAGTGTCGCAGTGTCGAATGAAATAATGCAAATTGTACTGTTTGCTCTGTAGGTGTTCAGGAGAAAAAGTCAAGCTGGTTTGACCCACAGACACTGAATAAGCCAGAAGGTTCAAAATTGATGTTGGGGGAGCTTGGATGATGAAGAAAAACTGTGGCAAGTTTGAATTGAATCGAGGGAGGAGAACTTGGTTTAAATCCAAATATCTGTTCCGCCATAAGGTTTGCATGCCATAACCAACCAGAGGACGTCGAGTTTGGCTTCAATCGCCGAGGTCACTTTCCTCTTAGGCAAACTTGAATGACTGAAGTAGCGGGCCACTTCAGGAATAAAACCTGAGATAAAATTCCCGATGAGAACACGAGAGGGGCTTGGCAAAGTGACTTGATTTTCGTGTTCATTACTCTTTGAAAGCTCGTTAGAAGCAGCTGAAGTTGACAAGGAAGAAGGCAAACAACAGACAGGAGTGAAAATAAAAGTGGTTTTTGCGCCCCTGCATTGAAAATGTTTATGAAAAAAACCCTGGACCGCTTCTTGGACAAGGTTGGCGTAAGGATAACTGACGAACTGCCTCGATATCGGGTGTCCACTGTATGAACGAGCCAATACATAGACGGTTCGTACGCGAAAGCCTCGTTCCTGTGCGCGCTGAAGGTGATAAGTACGAAGATGGCACTCGCGGAAGGAAGGTATTTGAGATAGCTTGCGTTTGTCCAAAACACAATTACCACTGGAAGACCCGACCGTTGACTCTCCAACTCGATTTCGGCCAAGTTGTCGCGCTCTTCACAGTAACGATTGTTCTTTTCTTCACTCACCTTCGCAAAGGAGCTTTCCGTTTCCCCGGTGTCGTGGCTGTGAGGTACACCTGTTAGAAAGGTATGTCCGTTTTAAAACGGTCCGAAGCATACACATTCACTAAGCTTAGAAGAAGGACAAATTGCTCGATCCTTTCCGCTCGTTCTTCCCGACCTTCAACGGTGTCCGACACCTCATTTTCTTTCTTGATTTCCAGGTATTAGCAAGTGCGAATTTTAATCCCTGTTTTAACTTTTTGGAAGCCTTCGTCAGCTCTGCACAGTATCTTAATTCACTATTTGCCTCCTTTATCCAGCTCCACCTGACAGTCCCTGGCGCATATTTTCCTTACCTTTATGTATTGCTTTGCTTCCGTAAGTTTCAACTTATCATCCCCTTCTTATTGTTTGTATATTCTCTCTAACTCCGCTCTTATCCTTTATGCTAGCATCCTTCTTCATGAATCTTGCTATTGGATGAAAAGAGTATAATAATAATAATAAAAATCCCATATTGGCGCCATCTTGTGTTGCGTTTCATATTTTGATGGACTGCAATGGTGCATTTGAATTCCTTTTCGTTCGTTTTGTTCAGCTACCATGGTCTCGGTTCGCTCGCGTCTTGGTGAAGCCTTCGGACTACTCGCCTTAGCTGCAGTGATCACAACATGTCTGGGAAGAGCCACACCCTCCATTTCAACTAAGGTTCTTTACTTTAGACTTCTTCGCTCAGTCTAGGTGTTCAAGAGCATCTTGTCAATCATAAAAGAATGCTGTGTGGACATGTACATTTTGCATGAGTTCAGAGAGAGAGAGAGAGAGAGAGAGAGTGAGAGAGAGAGAAACTCAAGGAGAGAGAGAGAGAAACTCAGGGAGAGAGAGAAATAGAGCGAGAGAGAAAAGAAAAAAGAAAGAGGGATAGAGTGTTTATTCGACAGAGAAATAGAAATGGAGAGAGACAATTAATGGGCCGTCCGTAATTAACGACAGTTTTTATGAAACAAAAAAACTTTAGTTTCTCGATTACCGCACCCACCCCACCACCCAAATACGAAAGTTACAATAATGTTGATGCCGGTGTAAGCGCGCATTTTGACACCCCGCGTAGATTGGCACCAGGCGTCAAAATGCGCTAGCGTATTTTGGCACCGCTCGCGTATTTTGACACCCCTTTCTTTGCCACCCGCGTGGATTGGCACCATGTTACTCCCAGTTCTGGTTCTGATCCGAGTCTTATCTTTCAGACAGCCCGGTTGTTGTTTTTTCTGATGTGAGTGTCAGTGCAGTGAGTTGGCGCGTGATCCCTGTCCGTTAGATGTGTCGCTTGTGATTACGCCAAGTTGCTGTTCACTCATTTGACCGTCAGCATGGCAGGGAGGCCACGCCTCGATGTTTCTTACGGAGAAATTTTGGATTTTCTCCAGCAAGATTCCACTTACCCGAAAGATGCCACTAAAGCCCGGCGAAGAACTATTCGCAATTTCATCGTAGACCACGCGGTTCTCTTCCGGGTGTCGGGAGAGTGTCTCAGAGCAGAAGCTTGAACCTTTCCCTAAACGTCTGAGCATTGATGCACTGCCACTGTGAAGCCACAACTTTTTAAGGAGATCACCATTCATATTCCACTGCATTGCTTCTGCCGTATGCCTGCACACTACGACACGATGATTCTGTGTGACAAGTGCTCTGTTACATGGTGTCACCCAGCATGTTTCGGATTGCCACCTTCCTTCAAGAAGGACAAGTTTTCCTGTTGGAGGTGCTTGAAGAAAAGAGCGACCAGTTCCTGTCCGGAGGTCATCAGCATACACAATGAGAAGTCCTCCGCAGAGAACGAAGAGGATGTAACATTCACGATCAGCTTCCCAGACCAATCTCCGCTTTGACTATAATCAGTCTTGATTCATGACTCCAGTTCAGTGCCTTCTGCTTATGACTGCAATAAAGTTACATCACGCAAATATTGGCCAGATATTGTTTCAAACTATCAGGAGTAGCTCCTCTTAATACTATGTCATGATATTTTT
>JAOWAR010154623.1:0-10979 GCA_028571005.1 Clathrina lutea
TGTGTGTGTGTGTGTGTGTGTGTGTGTGTGTGTGTGTGTGTGTGCGTGTGTGTGTGTGTGTGTGTGTGTGTGTGTGTTTGTGTGTGTTTGTGTGTGTGTGTGTGTGTGAGAGAGAGAGAGAGAGAGGGGTGTCAGAATACTTGAATAAATGCAGGGCACGTGGAGTAATTATAAGTTGCGAAGATTCGAGTCACGAGCGAGAATTCCGACAAGTGAAAAATCAATGAATAGATATTTTGTGACAGCGTTAGGTTGAAGGAGTCGTGGCACAACGCCATAGTAATGGTTAAAAGTCAGGCGATCGATCGATTATTCTGAATTCGAGCTATTAAACTGGAAACCCTACGTTGTGCAGCGCTTTGAATGAACCCTTTTTCATTGGAACTCCCTGCTACAGTTGGCTCATGATCATTCAGTACAAACATGTTTTGGCAATTTTGTTTGATTAAATTGAGACTTCGGCAGTAGACTCGAAGTGGCAAATGCAACGTTATACTCACGTGCACAAGCCTAGGGTGACGGATCAAGGGGCCATTAAAATATTCTCTTGATCTGGGATGATCACGAGAGAAGAAACCTTCATCGTTTAGACGTTTCTTTGTCTGAAGAAAAAAAATTATCATGCCTGATCAAGGCCTGATGGGGTCTTTCCAAGGCTTTGAAATTATCACACACCACACCTCGAGAGCGGACGAGACTCGTCCGCGATCTCGATCGGCAAATTTAAGATTGAAATTTCACGACCAACTTTCAGGACCAGCCAGACGCCTTGCCTGCTTGTTGAAGATCTAGAACGATCGATATTCTCTGCTTTTTGGCAGTGTACGGTATGCACCGGCTAGGAGAAGATCTCCCTCTGATCATGCAGTCACGGGCAGACCAACCTGAACAGAATTTTGCACTCAGACATCCTTTGACTGCTAAGCCGTTCAACACAATTGATGTGCCTCGCCCGATCCTCAGTATATCATTGCATGCGCACTTGAATGAGCTAGCTTAAGCTTGGCGACCATGGGTCTTACCGCTTTCCACGATCGCATCAGCTTGTTCGTAGCATGTCTTCTCGTCGATCGCTACGCGGGGAAAGAAATTCCATGTGCTGTAGCCGAGCGGTGGAGTTCGAGCGAGCCCATTCTCCAATGCCGCGACCCGTGTGAGCAAGAGGAGAGCTGAGAGCGTGTAGAGAACGCCAACTCCCCTGGAAGATGTCGTGTAAAATGGCAAAGCCATCCCTCGCCTATTGGTGGTGTAAAGCGTAGAAGATTCGCACACAGTCAGTCAACGCCACACACATTCACACTTCACAAGAATATTAAAAGCTCAGCAACGCAAAGCCAATGGCTTCTGACGGGCGCCGGCGCGGCCTCGACGCGGCCCCGACTCCAGTTGGTTTTGTCGCAGCTTCGTGCGGTCAATCATGACCTTACCTAGGTTCGAATGTGCACTGCCATGCCAGGCCAACGTGGGAAGCGGCCGGCCGAAGCTTCCACATACTTCAGGTTGGTCATTGCTTATTGTCGGCTGACCAGAAGACGCATAATCATGATAATAGAATGAACGTGAACGAAACGAAGTGGGGGTGCGCGGACCGGTCCGGGATGGAGGAATCGTTCATCGAAGGCTCAACGAGTCAACCGTTTCGTTTGCCTCAGAACTCCATCCAACGCAACGAAACGAGCCGCAGCCAGCGCGCGCGCATGTGCTGACGTAAAAGGAGCAAAATTGGCGCGGAAATCAAAATGAAGACTACAAAGACCTGAGAAGTAAACCTCTTCCTTTACCAGAAAAAATGGCTTTAAAAGAAAGGCGTGTAGGTCTCATGGTGATCCTCTTACGCCAAGTTTCCTTTGCGATGCGTCTCATCCTCAAGCAGACAGCAGGTCGGAAGCAAACTGCCCATGTATCCAGTCCTCTATATTTTGTCCTAATTGGAGAAAGGACTGGCACTACGTAAGGACGCTAAAAAGTATAGGGCAGTGCATGTTCTTACCGTCGACGGGTGAGAGAGTCTTTGTCAAGTCTAGGTCCCAGCAGCGTTCTCTCCTCGTCCTCGTCATCGTCCAGGGCAAGAAACAAAAGTGCATGAAGTCGTACTGTGAGTACTGCGTGCGTCAAGGTATGATCTGTGGTAACATTGCACCACATATTATTGCGCCGTGGGCCATATGAGCGGCCGCGGCTCCTCCGGTCTTGATTGCATGAATGGTCCGCTCTTCCGGTATTGCGTAGTTTAGTTCGGTTTAGGTCATGCACTTTGTACGCAAACATTGCTCGCTAGAGTGCTATGTGTTCATCCATTTTCTTTTTTACCGCGCATGTGCGATTCAACCATGTGCTTCTCGTTGGCTGTCGTTCGTTTTTGAAGTCTGTTGTTAATCTTTTTTTTTTTTCTTTTAAACTTCCTTTTCCCTCTATTCCCAGTAATTCTAGTAATGTACTGCTCGCTTGCAAGCCTGGGTTGAGGGGAAGAGTCAGGGGTACGCTACATGCAAGCTCCTCCTCGTCGCGTCTGCCAGGTTGCCCGAGCAGGGTGTCTGCAGTCAAGTGGCTTAAAAGGTAAGCTCAGCTTTATTTTACAGTAGGTCCTCGAACTAAATTCTGCTTCTCCCCAGCCTTTACTCCATAATTATGATGGCATCCTTCTCCTTGTACACAACTTTATCGATATCATTTTCAATGAATTACGCTAAAAGGAAACCAGCCTCCAGTGCACTGATTTGAAAGAGAGACCATCGACTCTCGGACGGATCATCACCTGCCTTTCAAGGAAACAATAAAAGTACGTTGCTGCCATGGGAACAAGAAAAGTACATTGCTGCCATGGTTTTTGTGCTTTTCCCCTCCTTGGCAACCGAATGACCCCCCCCCCCCCCCCACCGCACTGGATATGAAATAATTTTGGAAACGTACCATTGCAAGTCATCATGCCCACTCATAGAGTTTTATGGTTGGCAACAGACAATGTGGAAACTGTAAGCAACGTATGCTAAGCAATTGCAAATTTCTGAGCCCGAAAAAAGACAAGTAAATTGAGTAGAAGAAGAAATGAGAAGGCTGGGCAAGAAGACTGGATGAACCACACTCCGGTTGTGAGAACAGTCCTTTACACTTTTTTCATTAGCCATTAGTATTTTGAAGAATGGCCGAATAATTTTTCATAAGGTCAAGAACAGCCAAATGGATGCAATGAGACAACTATGAATCTAAAATGTGCCAGCAAGGTTTATACAAGAGAAGCACCCTTAAAGTCTTGCTCAACACAGGCCACAGAAATAATTCATATAGAAAAACAGCAGAAGCCCTAACCATCCCCTCCATTATAGTTGAGACTTCCAGAAGCTGAAGGAAGCAAATGGCATTGAAGTTTTGTCTCTCCTCCTGTCCCGCCGATCTTTGCTGCTTATCCGTGACACTTTCAATTGAGCTTAACAAGTTTGCTTGTCTTAACTCTCGGGCTCTCGGTGAAGAAGACAGAAATTGTCCAGAAAAAGTTCATGTTGTGGTTCATGGTGGATGAGGAATTGTCCATTGTTGAAGCCGAGGATTCAGGAGGACGGTTGATCACTGCGAAGCACTCAGGTGTCCAAGGATAACGTGCTGTCAGCTTCTCCCAGGCTGATTTTACTTTCTCGCTCAGTGGGCGGTGAGAAGGAAGCTAACCACTGTGTGTTTGGAAATGGGTAAGATCTATCTGGTGTCGCCAGCTTAGTGCCAGCTTGTGCTGACATTTCGGTCTTCATATAGTGCATTTCATGAGGGCTTGATCCACCCAAGTTGGTCCTATGGCTCATTGCACTGTCTGGCGAGGGCAGACTTGCCCATGGCACGGGCATGGACCTATTTCCACCCGAGGAACTGTAGACAGATAATTGACTAGAGACCGGCCTTGGCTTTTTTGTCGCATTTTTGCTCATCAGGAATGATCCAGAAGTTGATGACATGACCTCATTATCTGAGGCAATAACCAACATTTGGCTAGAGCGCCTGCCGAACCTCTGATAACCTCTGCTAAGCGTACTCTTTAACGTTGAAAAGACTGTTCCATTTAATAGTTCTGAAGCATTGTCATCAACGTTGACAGAAGTTTGACGAGAACTTCTGAAAGAAGCTGTGTGGGAGTGAATTGTGTCCCTCCACATCTGACGCACATCTTTCTGTAGAGCCAGTTGGAAGATGAAAATGGACAAACCCTGGAGTGTGTTCAGCAGAGCAAAGATGTACTGAAAGGCCAGTTTGGCATCGTCCATCATTGGAATCCCAAGTAACCATGTCAGGCCTAGCAGAACTGTCAGGCCTATAGCACCTTTCACTTTCTTGGCGGATGATTTCCTGGATGATGACCTGCATTGCTTTGCTGACAGAGGAGACGTTATGGTCCACATGCACTTGAATAACACTATGGTGTTCGTGAGGAGGACTAGCATGACAGGAGCCAGGAAAGCACCGTAGTAGGCCGGTGTCTCCAATCGACAGCTGCAGAAAAATAGAAGCCCATTTAATACACTATGCCCATGTGTCATAAGGGTGTTAGAAGCAACAAACACCCCTAGATGAGGAAATTGTCATGATTGAAACTGAGCTCAGCCATTACACTAGGAAGTAAGAATGTGCACTTCCATTTTTCATTAGTTGAGAAAAACGATTGCACATTTTAGGAGCTGGTCGAAGAAAAGTTGATAAAGTATTAGCTCTCTGCCAAGACTGGGACTAAAACCCGTGTTACCAAATTGCTGACGAAAGTTGCCTTACTACCCACTATGCTATCATGCCATTCCAAATTCATTTTAAGAGTTGGTCATCTGCCTGGTAAAATCGTGCTTTTTGCTGTCTGTGAACACACACACACACACACACACACACAACAGGATAAGATGGCACACTAGTCTGAAAGAAAAAATATCACTAATTAAATCTGAAGAAAAATTGATGGTTTGTTCTTAAATTGACCTTCTCCTTGTACCTTCCTTCATTATAAAGTATGCAAAACCCACAATCTGAGACCATTCAAAGGCATGTATAAGACAACATGCACATTTGAAATAATAATACACCAGGTCACAGAGAGATGTTAACATACTAGATCTGCCCCCTGTAGGCATCGGGATCACTGGCTCCAGTAATGGCAACGACTACAGCGGGGAATCCTGAGGAAGTAAACAGAAACGAGCAGGCCAGCAAATGATCACGAAAAGGTATGGACTTAAGGGATGATTATCAAAATATTACTTTAAACTTTCTCCAATGCTGTGAGAAGGAATTAACACGCAATTAATTCCGATATCGTCAGCGCTGGATTGCAAATTGACAACTTAAAAGTGTGTCAGGTTCAAATTTCGATGAACATAGAAAATACGAACAATGTTTTTCAACACGTCTTCTTTCCAAGAAGATGGAACGCCATTGCCAGCAATTTGTGACATTTATCTGGGTACGAGGATGGAACTGGTACTAGCGTATCCATTGTGGCGGGGGTGCAGCTCTCTGTGCGCAATCATTACAAAAGGACATAGACATACTTTCACGGTTGTCATTCAAACGAACCCAACTCTTTTCGACAAGACCACAATCAGGATTGTTTCTAGACGTTTCGGCCATACTGTGATGGCCTTCTTCAGTAGAATGATGAAAAACAACCGACACGAATCGAGCCTTTTTATCTCCAAGTAGACGCTGAAGCATGCACAAAACAATTTGCACTTAGGCAAATAGCAAAACAACTGTTCTCTCTCCAGGGCCTGAAGGACCTGGTCAAGGTGACTCAGATGCTCTTGCCATGTTCTGCTGAGAATTAGGATATCATCCAGGAAGACGATGACACACTTCCGGAGAAACGGGCGTATGACCTAATTCATCAAGCTCATGAAGGTAGCCGGTGCATTGGTCAAACCAAATCCCATGACCCGGAGTTGGTACTGCCCGTCGGGAGTGTTTCATGATGGCCGTCTTGGGCACGTCTTGCCCACGAACACGGACCTGATGATAACCTACGCTCAGGTCAAGTCTGGAGAAGTAAGTACTTGGCACCACGAGCAGCGTCGAACAAATCGTCAATATTAGGTAAACATGCCTGAACCTTGACGGTGACCTTGTTCAGTGGGCGCCAGTGGCAAACCATGCGTAAAGAGCCATCGCTCTTCTTAACAAATAACGCGGGAGCTCCGTATGGAGAGTTACTTGGCTCAATAGAACTTCAGCTGATCAACTCCTGTAGTTGCTTCTGCAGCTCATCCGATTCAGGAGCTAATATCCTGAAGGGAGGCCTAGATGGTGGCTTGCTGCCCTCTTCAACCTCGATCTCATGAGCGACTCGTCGCTCAGGAGGTAGCTTCATAGGCAATGTTGACGGGAAGCATGCTCGGTGCTTTCCGAGCAATCTTCGAATGTCCTCCTTCTTCTCTTCCTCAAGATCATCCCAAATCTGTGTTGGTCAGGCGATGTATCAGGCGGATCATCTTTCCCAGACTGGGCTTCAAGCTAACGATGATGCATTCTGCACCACGTTTTAAGGCCTTCCGCACCTCCTGGATGTTCATAAACTGTGCTTCGCACACGTGAACAGATGACGGTCGGTCAATGTCCTCAACTTCTGTACAGTCTATGCGGTGTCTTGCTAAGAAGGAATAACACTTACCGCCCTTGTTGATCTTGACCTCATTAGTGGTAAAATCTATGTCAGGGTTATGATCAGATAGCCATGGTTTGCCTAAGACGATGCCACAGGCTTCCATCGGAATGGCAGTCAAAGAGTCTTCCCAGTTGAAGTCAACAATACTCATCTGAAGACTAGCGGTCTTAACCTCCTCCAGGATGTGTCGCTGTCCATCCGCCAGGCTTATGCCTGTAAGTTTTCCTGAGGGCGCTTGCATCCGCAACTTTGCGCGCCTCATCCAAGACTCCGAAACAAAGTTGTGCGTCGCACCGGAGTCGATTAGAGCTCTGGTCCACTGGCCACCAATGACAACGCTGACCATTAGCAAGGAGTTCCGCCAAGTTGTCGAGTTTGAACTTTCAGGAGCTTGGAGCACACCAACTTCCACCAGTGAACGTGCCCCGCTCTTCCAGAAAACCGTCCGATATATTCCTCGAGGCCAGCATCCTGCTTCGTCCGGATGAGACGTAATCGGGTCATCTCGCTGGAGTGGCGCTCGGCAAAGGCTTCAGTCAAGTCCACTCTAAACTCGGGCCAGGTCTCAGGACGCGCTACACTCCAAGCATTGATAACCCACATCCGGGCATTGCCTTCTAGAAAGGATGCAACATAGCCAACCGGGTCGGTTGGTTGTAATGTCCGTACGGCCTCTTCAATGGCAAAAAGCCACTCATTGAATTCTGCTGCGTCGCCAGTGAAAGGCGTTGGTTCCCTACAATGAGCTTGCCTTGCGCTGCCGACCGCGAGAACCTTGCGGCCTGCCTGCCGGGAACACATCACGGGCTATAAACACTACTGCTAGTAAGACCGTCGTACTGAGCCCGACCATGACGACATGCAGGAACAAGGCCTGCTACCAATGTGACAGTAACTCAAGTCGTACAGTTGACACGCAGACAAATCTCAGAGACTGACAATAGAAACAACCGACAATTCAATAGGAAACCAACACTTAAACTCTCTTGAGCTGTGAGAAGCTGTGAGGATTAGCACTTAAGTGTGACGAACTGGGGTGGAGGTGGGTGATGACATCCCTCAGTCTGACACCATGTTTCGTTACCCATCACTAAGACAAGCAGTTTGTCTTCTCTTGGGCACATCAAAAAGGAGCAAGCAACTAGAGGTGTAACCATAAATCGTGTGTGCAATATCATAGAACGATGTTCAAGAAAGCTATATAATCGCAGCGATATTTCGACCAACGATTACAGACGATAGCACTTCATGACGTCACATTCAAAAGGTGACGTCACATTCATGCCTACTCCATTGGCGCGAGAGAGCTTTTGGCGGGAATCGAGTCGTCTCCTAGCATATAATGTAGACTGCAATGTCATACGTGGATAATACGCGCAGCACTGAGTACCGCCGACACTTGCAGTGCTGGCTTAGAGAAAGGCCATTTTCGGTAGAATGGACCACATCTGCGATGACATTAGGCGAAGAAGTGTCGCAGTATTAGAGTCAGCCGCAGATCGTCTCTAAAAATGGCAAAGACTCTTTGCTCAGTTGCAAGGAGAGAGCGTCTATTTTTCCTAATGTTTCAAGTCTGGTGCGTAAGCTGCTGTCTTTTCCGGCAACGTCTGTACCAAGTGAGCGCCTCTTCTCTAACTCTGGCAACTGATTGTCAACAAGAAGAGAGCGGCACTTTCGGCAGACCATGTGAATGCACTAGTATTCTTGCACCAGAATAATAGTCTCAGTCTGTGATTTTTCTCTCCTCCCTCTTTTCTTCGTGTCACGTGAATTAGTGTATTTCCCAGCCAGGTGTGAGAACTCTTGATTCTTGAGCAATGTGGGCTTCTCTTGCTGAGTGAAAAAATCATCAGGAGGAAATAGTCGTCTTTCTTTTGAGCCATATAATCGTCGCCGAAAAACATGCCATGATAGATGATTGACAGCCCTTAGTACATGTAGTTAGTACGTACAAGAAGCTACGGTAACCATGACAGCAGCTCGCGTAGCATGCGCATACAAAATGCATGTATGCCCTGTCGCCGGCCGGAGTGCATGGCCGACTCTTTGTTCAGCACCGTTGAAGATTGATCGCTTTCCGATTCTTCCTGTCATGTTCATTTGTATCGCGTTTCTTTTTTTCCTCAAAGTGCAAGAAAGAAGCTGAAAAATTTCGAACGCCTTATCATAAGTTTCATGCATTTTGCAAACGCGTTAGCGCGCGATGGTTTTTGTAGCATGTGTGGATTTCAGTTTGCATTGGCCAGGAGTCACGCTGCTGTCACGGCCACCAAGGACCGCCTTCGGCGGTAGTGTCGCATCCAGTATAGGAGCGTGCACTCAAATTGTCATCAACTCAACCAGAACGTGCCTTGAAACAGCACGAAAAGGTTACCGGTGACAAAGACTGAAGAAGAAAGTATGTAGACCATAGATTTGGTGTAGCAATCACTGTTGAGGCCTTCCAAATAATACGCAGCCAGGTGCGGAGCGGAAGGGACTCGCGGCTGTCCAGAGTTTACTCGAAGACGATAGTACGCATTCGGAGAGAGATCTACCAGTCCGTGATGGTGGACGGTTTGAAAGAAATCGTCTATCTGTTTTGCTTCGCGGCAACATGCAACAACGGACACTTGCGCGCGCATCGATATCCGCGTTAGCTACATGTATACAGTACAGAAACAGAGCCAGAGGTACACACAGAGAGGAAAATGGCAGACATGATGAGCGCTGAATTGTGGAACCTGAGCTGTCTGAAAATTTAAAAAAAAACAAAAAAACAGCTGAGGTTGTGAGGTAAGTTTCTATTTAAGTGCCACTGATGACGCCACAAAACCCAGTAATGTCTGCACGCCGGGGCAGCATGCAAAAAAAAAAGCAGGCGGACACAGGTTTCACGTAGGACTTTCTTCGGGACGACGGCGCTTCAGCTGATGAAACGAGTCCTGTGCACTTCCTGTCAGTTCAATTTGCAAACGTTCACCGTAAGAAGATCGTATTTCTCACGAGTCTGACCAACTATTCACACAAACTAACGCACGCATACTATAGTATAAAACTTATAAAATACAGCGGGAGGAACCACATCATGGCGAGTTGATAGATCTACACGCCAGTTATTGGCTACATTCGCCGACCGACTGACACAGGGGGCGAATTCAGGACCTTCCAACCATCAGGGGCAGCCACGGCTGTTGCTGACGAAGCTTCAAGGCCCGGGGAAGAACAAAGTCAAGTCCCGCCGAACGGAACATTGAGTCAGGCAGGTTCATGGTAGAGTCTACATGTACACCACTGCGATCGGTCGCGCTAGGCGAGCTCGCGCGCGCGGGCACGTCCCTTGTCATGTGCAAGCGGCGAGTGAGCAAAACGCGTACAGTCGATCTCGCATTCTCGCAAGCGACGTAGATCTACCCGACCGTACAGCTTTCGTAGATCTACGACCACAATATTTTTTCGAAAACAAAACTCTTCATCAGTTTCCCACATCGATCTACGGCGCTAACTGCGGCTTAACGAGCTGTCATTCGAAGGAGAGCCGTCGTTTTTCAATCGTGACGGATGGGTGGCTTACTTCGTGCAGGGCTGGTATAATAGCGACGCAACTTTCACCTCCCTCGCATCGACCTCCACGTCCACAGTTTAGGCTCGACTACTTTAGGAATAAATGCATACTTTGGCCTATTTCTTCTCTCGATTATCAGAGGACGGACGATTGTTGAAAGCCGAAGAAGATGTTGACCAGGACACTGTGTAGCTCAGTCGGAAGAGCATTCACCCGCAGCAAGCGAAAGCGACACTGGCGCAGCTCAACCAGCTAGCTTCTCACTAGCCATGCACACCTTCCGCTCCGCACTCTGACCTTCTCAGCAGAGACGGACGCTGCTCGGCTGTTTTAGGTTGGATGAGCTTCCCGATAGAAAACTACCAGATGAAGACAACAATTGTTAGTCTCGGATGGTCACCAGACTTAGTACGGTACATGATGGTATGCCAGCTTAGTCAAGCCGATCATTAAAACATTTTTCGAAAAAATACTGACTATTAGTAGAAGTACATTGATCCAGGGCGCAATTACTACTGTATTAGCTGGCATTCGAGAGTGGTCACTCGAGTGGCCAGGTGACGGTTCGAGGGCTCGCGTGACCTGATCGAAGTTTGGGACTCGCTCTCTTATATTCGCTCGGTAAGTACAAACTTCATGCCTTCATGTGTATCAGGTGTATGGGTCCCCGTAAGTGTATGTATGTATAGCATGTATAGCCCTAAAGCAAAAGGAGGTGAGGAATTCGAAACGGATCCGTCCGACTCTAGAATATTCTTCCATTGCATGGTGTGGCCTCATGCAAAAGGACAAAGACAAATTGGAACGACT
>JAOWAR010154634.1:0-10979 GCA_028571005.1 Clathrina lutea
GAAAAAAAAAAGGAAGGAAGTAAGTGATGCTGCTTAGCAATGGAAAAGCCGCCTCCTTGTGCCATGGGCTTCTGGTTTTCATTCAGTTTCCAGACTAGTGAAACATTGGAACTGTAACAACGTACACTTGAGTATGTAGGGAAAATGACAATAAAGGCACAAACAAACATAGCTGCAGACCTCCTCCTACAGGGCCTGTCATTCGACAGTAAGGCATTCTGACGGTTGCAGATACTCATCGACACCTGGAGGCAATTCGTTTTGTCCATCCGCTGCTTGAAGCTCCTAATGTAGGAATAGAAAGAAATGAAGAATAAGGAAAACAAAGCCTGTTTTAACTAGCATATGATACTAAGAAAATTCTTCATTTTTCAAGGCAGCGACACATTTCAAAAATGAAGCACTCTGCAAAATGCCTACAGCTGCATCTAGTCACTATCAGTTGTTTTCAGACAACATAAAATACTCTAAGACAGGCACAGAGAGAGAGAGAGAGAGACAAAGAGAGAGAGAATGAGAGAGAGCTGGTCTGCTGGAAAATTATTCTGTTTTCTCGTGCTACAGCCGCACCAAGCTGGCTATGTATTTGTGTACACTTGTGTTGTGTGATGATTAGGGTCCTGCAAGTCGGAAGTGAGAAACAAAAGTGTTGTTGAAGTTGCCATGCGGCAATCCCCCCACCCACGAAACACGTGCTTTGCTGCTTGCTTGGAAAATGAGCTAAGCACCCATGATATGGTTTTGTTTTTCATATGTGGATATAATTCCAAGCTTGCTAATAGGCTGAAAGGTATTAGTTGCAAAGTCTTTGCAGGGAAGTTCCTCACACCTCCATTAAGCTTAGTACATTCTGTTGTCTGTCAAATACCTCGATAGTTGCATATGTCTCGTCCTCCTCCTCGTCCTTCGATGAACATTCATTGCCTGCTAATTTCAACGGAAAGTCAGATGAGAACATGCAATTTTTTCACTTGGAAGAAGTTATTCAGACGATGAGGAAAAATGATTTACAGCCGGCACGGTGTGAAAACATTCTGAACTCATTTTTTTTCATTTGGTATTATGGATGACGAAAAGGAACCCTTCTTGCTTTATGTCCAAAGTTTGACTAAGCTCTGGAATAACCTTCCATTTTCTATCTTCCCCATGCCGAAAACTTCCGGCACTCGTTAAAATATCACCAAAAAAATAAGTCATTGTGCTTGAAGTTATTCATTGAGGATTATCTGCTCAATTTTATGTGAGATACTTCGCACCGGTATTGCCTTGAGAAACGAATCCGTTGACAATTGGCCAATTTGCACGACTTTAAAGATACCCTTCCTCTCTCTCTCTCGCTCTCTTTAAAGTCTAAATCTGGATAAATGAACAAGAACTTTCTGCATGCTTCAAGCCTGGGATACCATTAATGAATGGCTCTTCATTGAAGAAGCAACAAAAGCCTGGCTCCTGGATAATCATGTTTCCACCAAGCCACATGATCAGCCTCCAATGGGGACTGTTAGAATGTGTGCGACTTTCCTTAAATGGTTGCTATTGCCTCTTTGCTTCTCTCGCTGTAAACAAGCAAAAGCTTACTTTACAGTTGTGTGATCATCCCATGGTAGTGTTGACTTGGAAACCACTTGAGCAAAGCTTCACTCTGTGCATAGTTTCTGAGCATGCCTGGTGCCCCTAAAATAGATGTTGCGTTGCGCCATTCTTATTTTGCAGACTGGCCAGCTCCTTCTCGCCAGCTACCAACTTATGCCCGGAATTACTTTTGCTACCTTAAGCTTTTCGCGATATTTCTACTGTCACTCTTCTTGGAGTTTTCTTTTAAAGGAAACAATAGGACCAGTTACTTTCAAACGAACACAACTCTTTTTGATAAGACCACAATCAGGATTACTTCTCGACGTTTCGGCCACACTGTGGTGGCCTTCTTCAGTAGAATGATGAAAACAACTGACACGAATAGAAGCAATCCTGATTAATTGTGGTCTTGTCGAAAAGAGTTGGGTTCGTTTGAAAGTCTTAGTCAGACCAAATAATTTGTTCGTTTTAGGACCAGTTACGTCATTTAGGTTATGAGTCAGACTTATTTCCTGCCAAGCCCACCTACTGCTGCATCTAGTAATTTTAAAGCTGCTGAAATTCACCCGTAGACCGGAAAGCTGGTACTAGATGGTCTAGTTGGCGTCAGGAATTGAGGAGGTGTGACAGTAGACTGGAACCATTTATGCCTGTATGTGTGTGTTAGTGCGTGTTGATATGGCGATAAAATAATGTGAGGACCAGATACATCAACAGTTTTAATACCGCTTCTATTAAATGGCCTCAACCAGTCAGTAAAAGGTTAATGGACAGTTCTAATTGTTACGAAATAAAAATCTCTAAGTGCATGAGTGTTGGCAGCATTTGACACTTTGTAGGAGCGCTTACCTTTCTCTGATGCTGTTCGTGTCTGACTTCCATCCGTTTCAACCTTGTCATTCTAGGGAAGAAAGTGAGCACATGCAAAGATGTAGGAAGTCGATTCAAAGGGTAAGGACTAATCTGTCAAGGTGATGTTGAATATTTGTAAAGAAAAGATTGAGGATAAAGGATAATGGATAAAAGTTATTTCGCCCTTAGGACTTCTGAAGTGAATTGGTAGAGAGTAAAACCCTTTCATTACCATCCTTCTAAATCGCTGACAGACAAAGGAGGAGACTTGCAGACTGAGTTCGTCCGTAAATAGAGCCCTCAGACATGGCCCCGGTTGAAACTAACATCAGATCTCTCCAAACCTCATTATATGTGTTTTGCTTGACAAAGATGGTCTGCAAAATGATGAAAGACTGTATGGCTGTTCGCCCAAAAATGGATCGATATGTCTGGAAAACTCTATAGTGGAAATAAACATTGAGGGCAATTGCCATGTATTCATAAAAGGGAGCTTGAGAAAGCCAGGGGATGCAAAGGAAGCAGACTCTGTGTCCTAATGTCTGTCATGAGCATTGAACTAATGATGAACGGATGAACGGATGTGAAGGCATCGTCTATGATCAAGAGTCGAGATTGAGCCATGTCTTGTATTCTGGCTAGCACGGCAAGAGGAATAGATCTGTTATTTGAAGTCTTTGCCTGCCCATACCATATCAAAGTCGGGTAGGCAGCATTGGTTCACTGAATGACTTCTTACCATACTGCCATGAACAGGGGATTGATTTATGGTCAGGTTTGACCTAGCTATTTCTGTGCCAGAGTTCTCCGTTTCCAAGGGAGCGTCGACAGGCTGTTAATCAAGAGCATAATACATCGTAAGTCCAAGTGCCGTTCGAGTTTAAGAATCATTTCTGTTGCATTTTGACAAAGTTTGCCTCATGCTGGGAGACTCAAATGGCAATAATTAACAATCACATGAGAACGTTCTGATCTTATAGATCAGTCAGGGAAAAGGTGAAACTCACCTCGAGTATAGCGTATAGGTCATCGGCCTTCCCTCCATTTTCGTAGAACACTGAATACGAAGAAAGGGCAAGTAGAATTATCCTTTTGCGCTTTAACTAGAATTGGGATTTTATTCTTGACAGATCTCCATGAAGAGCAGTGGACTGATGGGGGAGACTTGAGATTGGGAAGATAGAGTGACAGAAAGAGACAGAGAGACAGAGAGATAGAGAAACAGGAACAGATAACTGAGCAACAACAGGAAGTTAGAAGCACGGTCATATGTCTCTCGAAGACAGAAAGACAGAGTTGGTTAGAGAGGAGAAAGAGAGAGAGCTTGTGTGCGAGAGAGGGAGAAATACGGGGTAGGGGAGATTGAGAGAGAAAGAAAGAAAGGTACAACTGTATGAAAAGTTATGTCCCATTCAAAAGAGAGGGAAGTTCGATGTAGTCATGATGGGGTTTCCAGAGGAAGGTAGAGGAAAGGAGAATGCAGAGAAGACTTGATAGATACTTGATGGATATTCCAGACAAGCGGGGGAGAATTTCTCTCAGTTTTCTGTGTACTTTCTAAGAATATGTCAACAACGTAACGCTGCTGCCTTGCCTTCATCAGGTTCGTCGAATTCAGCCGTCTCTGAAGGATGGCAGCTGAGGTTCTGGCAAATCGCAAAAGCAATTTAATTTTAGTAAAGGTGGTTTACTGCGTTGAGCAGTGGAGCATTTTGCGGACTTAAAGGGTTCTTCCCTTGTTCCAAACTTTGCTGGAACAGACTCCGTCGACTGCCACAGGTCGGCCTTGATACTTGTAACTAAAACGGAATGATTCATCCAATCTTCTGATGACAAAACTCATTGAATTGTTTTCAATTGAAAAAAAAACAAACATCCAGGAGCCATAAAAGTGGGCACAATAAAAACAAAGCTTTGTATTTTCGGCAGTCACTCAATCCATACTTCTTCACTCAATCCATACTTCTTCAGGAAGACAGGACCGTGATGAGGAGTGGTGTCTGGATCCATTTCGCAACTTTGCGGAACTTTTCATTGAAGCCTGATCACAAAAATCCAAAAGAAATCCAAGCTGACAACCAAATGGCCATTAGCTGGATCGTTTGAAGACACTGACACAGAAAGCTTTAAAACAATGATTCTTAGATCAAGGTCAGTTTACTGGGCAAGAACTAAAGCTTATTGACGACGGCGAGGTGGTCATTAGAGAATAAATTCAAACCCCAAAAGTTACTTCAAGCAAACACTTTATCATATATGCACAGCAGAAGGAAATCCTTCCTACCCGATCAAGGAAAGACACTCCCGTGACAATGGTACTTCCCGAAGATCGGCTAATTTGACTGGCCTTCTGCCGGAGTCAGGAGAGTCAGAACGACGCGAGAATTGTTAAGCACCATCATGGTAAAGTTATTAAATGTCACGGGAAATATCATGGACCAGGCTGTGTCAACGTGTATGATGACCGGGCTGTGTCAATGTGTATGATGACCAGGGCCTGGAGAGGTAATCTTGTGCCCTTTCAACATTCTAGTTGAACCTACAATATTATCATCAACTGCTTCAAACGGCTGATCGCGTGAATTTTGGCCTGATTTATGGTTTCCGTTTCACTTTCTGGAAGACGTGTGAAACTAACGCAGAAGGACAGAATGGTAACAATTTTGGGTGACCCACAACAAAGTTCTTCACTAAATGAAAAACAGCGAGGGAAAAGCTTAAAATACTCAATTCTCTCTTGAAATGTTTCGCGAAAACAAGTGGAGCCATGCGAGCACAAAGCTCTCAGACGAAACCTGTAAAGAACTTTGCTTGGACCTGCGGATAGCCACATAGGACATTTCAAGAGGTAGATGGAAAGATACCATGAGTAAAGCCACTGACTCAATTTAAGTCCAAATTTGCAGTGGGAACCTTGATGCACTGAATGCATGTTTGAGTCATAAAGGAGCATTCACATGTAAATGAAGCAAGCGACTCCTATGCCAGACTTTGGCAAAGAAGGCTTAAGTCGCTCTAGTAACTAACTATCTGAGCCAAGCAATGAAGACACACTTTGAATGTTTATTTCTTTTTTATGGCAATCAACTTCGAGCAGAAAATAAGGAGAAGGGATAGTGTCACCTGGCGTTCTCTTGCAGGCGAGAAGAATAGCAAAATGTTCAAAGGGGAAATGGAGTTTTCACTCACCTCTGAAATGCTAGCGTTCTGTGCAAAGAAGCTGCAATCGGACATGCGTCTTGTTCGAAGTTCTATCGGCTGTTCATACTCATCGGAAATACTGCCCTACCGGAAGAAAGAAGGAAAACAGTGATGTCAGCCGTATAGAACAATGTAAGAAACTGGCCATTCTGAGGATCCTTTTGCTTTTTTTTGCGAAGAAGAGGCGAGTGAAGGGGAGGAAATTTAACTTGTTGTCCTACGTCCTCTTCAGGAAACCGTTGCAGCCCAGACTTATAGCCATGATCGGAAGTCAACGTGCTGCAAGTTAGCTAATGAAAGTCGGACTTCCATCACCGTTACGGGGTTGTAGAACATAATTCAAGTATTTTTCACTCCATGTTGACATTCGCTGTGCACCTTAGGTCAACAGCTGCCAGCTTTCTGGCTGGGCCTACTTTTAACTCTTTCGACAGTGTCAGATCTTTTTCTTTCATCCTCTCCTGCTTGTGGGCTTTTAATTTAGGGAAAAAAGCAGTTTCTTTAATTTAGGGGCGGAAACTAACCATGGAGAGTAAAATTATGCCAAGTCCCCCTACCACTACCAGCAGGAATTTTGGAGCTTCCAAAATTCATCCATCGGTCAAAAAGCTGGCACCGGTTGGCCGAAGGACCTCCTCAACTGCACAGCCTATAAATCCTGCCATAGGAGGGACACCTGTCCAACGTTAAGAATACAGGCCTGTACGTGGCAGACCGCTTTGGTGCAATACAAAGCCCCACCTTCCCTGTGGCTACCTGGAACAAAAGTCACAGGACACCTGTGATGCTTAAGCTTCACACCAGCACACAACTACACCTAACATACTACTTGCATACAACCACACTTTCATGCACTTGGAGAGGACTGATGATGTACGGAAACTCTTAAGATAAATAAAAACTGGAAGAGAAGTACGCTAAGCCACATCCTTGAAAGCCATTGTATTTGAGCTAACCCTCTGATGTTGTGTGGATGGCCCCTGTCCACGATCCAGACTTTCGCCTGCAAGGAAAATAGAGGCAGCACGGAAAAAGTCTGCTCCATCTTAGAGGATTGCACCCAAAAATTTTAAGAAAACATTTCACTTTGAAATAATATAAGACAATAAACTTAACATAATTGCTCTTACCGTTAGCTTTCCGATACAACGAGCTCTTTGACGATTGGGAAAGAGAAATAATTCTTAAGCCTGACTTTCACTCAACGCCAATAACCAAAGTTCTTTATCTCTCCAATCTTCATGTGCACGTTCCTGCTCTCAGACTGAGCGTGTATGGACGTTGCTGCTCTCAGACTAAATGTGTATATATAGACAAAGGTCTTACATGGGCCATCTCTCAGTGCCATGTGCGCATTATCGTGCCAGATCGTTTCCTGACTTACACATCAGACCAAATCCATTGCTGCCCTGGATCGATGTGTTCTGAAAGAAAAGAAAGCCGTACAATTTCAAGTCATTCTGACATTTAGAGCATATTTTTGGCCCTGCCCTTGGAGCAATCAATATTTCTTTCCAACAAAAGAAAACGTAAGCTTTCGCTAGCTAGCCCTGCCTAAGCTGCAGTGACCATGTGCAGGGCATTAAATTTTATGACTGGTCCAGAAAGCTACCTGAAAAAAAAGCTGTAAAATTTTTTTTTGGAAAAGCATAGACATGCAACTTTGAATGAGCACACTTTTCACTGTTCTTGGAGAGCGAGGAGTACAATGTGGGTAAAGTTGCTTTCCTCTGAACATGGCTGCTGCTACCAGTGATTGTATCCAAACGTTCATCCAGAAGATCCCTTCATCCATCCAACAAAGGATATATTTTCTGAAAGCTTATATTCAAAGGATTAATTTTGGTAAAACGTCTAGATCCTAAATGCCATGCGATTGAAATTTATAATGTTACAGCACCATATTTAGCATGCTCATGACAGAAGTCAGAAACTTGGCTTCCTCTGCTTGACCCACCTCAAAATTTGTCTGTGATTTCCCGTTACTAAGCAACACAACAGTGTGTCTGGCTTTCGAAGAAGTGGGATGACCTGCCGTGTGTCACTCTTATTTCTGTTCTATAACGTTGAAGATCTTGGTGATTTCACTTAATGAAGTGATACCACCTAGATCTTCACCGTACCTAGTTTTCCTCATTTTCATCCTCTTTATCACACAATGGCTCACTAAAGATCAGTTATACCTCTCCAAACTTGCCTTTGACTTTTCTAAAGTTTTGATGCAAGCCAGAAAAATACCAGACATGCCTTTCGCTGCTTAGTAACAGGAACTCAGAGAGAAAATTTGATGTTGGTCGAGCAGATGGCTGCGAAGATTAATCCCAATTTCCGACTTCCATCATGCTAAACTGACATCTTTCTTGCTGGGCGAGTTGGTTTTGAATCAACCTTTCTTGTCACCAGCACCACGAAACTGTTCTTTGGGTTGCAACGTCGATTTTTAGCGCTACTAATTTTCTACACGCGGCTGTTTCCAACTTCTTTCTGGCATTAGTGCCTCTCTCCTTGTCCGTTGTAGTGCCATTCACTCTCGCTGTCTAGCCGATTTAGTGCCTCTATATTTAGTGCCTTCGCAACTCTCCATCGTTTTGTTGTTGTATAAAAATGCCTCTCTTTGCATTCCGTTTATCGAAGCTGATGAAGACCCGGGGAATCCTGGTCGAAACGTTGCAACCAAAAAACGGTTTCGTGGTGCTGGTGACAAGAAATGTACATGCTAAATATGGGGTTTTGACATCATAGCTTCCATCAAGAGACATCAAGGCAGGATCCCCTCTTGGAGTGATTTTCGCGACCAGATGAGATACCGCTTAACTATTTTTTTGCTTGAAAGGTCGGATAGAGAACTTTGACACAACTTTTGAGTTTCCACCCTCATTTAAGGTGGCAGGAAACCCCCAAACCGAAAAGTGCACCTCCGCTCTTTTGAATTGATTGCAACTTTTGCTCACTGCGGGGCAGTTCTGCTTGTTGATTCTAAGAGACCAAGGATATGCCTACAAAAGTTTACTAGCTTTTTTCTTTGGCCTAGAAACGATTTTATGCCCTTCCAAAGTTGGGGTTTATTTGGGGGCATTTTTCGGGAACGTGTCGGGTCATAACTTTTTCTCAAGACAATTTTTCAAAATATCTGGAGCAAACTTTTGTAGCCAGATATCTAATGAGCCTCCGTGCCAAGTTTCATAAGGATCAAACAAGCCAAACTTGAGATCAATTCATTCAAGTGAAGCAAGGTATGCAACCGAGAAAAAGGTGACAAAAGGTTTCGACGCCTATAAGGATTGTACACATTCGGCCATCTTTGAGCGTCCGTTTCTCAGCCTTCCTTTTAAATTTTTACATCCAGTTTTCTCCGAGATGTTCTTTATCGCAATCTCCATAAAGACCATGCCAAAAAGTTAAAAAATGACCATTTTGGTCCATCAAGGGGGGAGGGTCCTGCCTTAATGTATTTTTGTGAAATACTGGAATTCTCCCAATGGTGATTCTAGGTGGACTCTATGAACAAAAATGCATGCCGCAGCCTTGTGGCTGAGGTGCACAAGTCACAAGTCTGGCGTGTAGCCAGAGGGGATATTTAAGGAGTGTGTCTCTAGAGATGAAAAAATGGGGGTTTGGGAATTTTCCCTGGGAAATAATTGAAATTTAAGGTGGTTAAATCCCCTGATTTTTGATCCTCTTGAAACTGCGAGTGTTTTCGGCGACGGGCCATGACAACAAACTGGCCTTCTCTTGAAGTTGGTGATTCTTTCAACTTCCAGTACTACGACCCTGACTAGCAGACATTTTACGGAGAATTGGCAAATTGCAATCTGAGCCTCACTCTGTATTGAGCGACATTCAATGTGCTGCTGGTTGTACCTTACGTGGACAATGAACTTTTAAGCTTACCCCAACTCTAAACAGGCCAGAAGGGCAGGTGGGATAGCACTGGAACTTTATCCGTAAGATATTTGGTCTTCGGATGTGACTCGGTTAAGGTCAGTTGAGAGTACTTAACTACAAGCATGAAGCCTGAAAGAAGAGTGGCCGGACGGCTCAAATATGCTCTGAAAGAAAAATTTAGAAGACCTCGAAGCCGTGAAACAGGTCCACAATACGGGGCACAGAATACATAGGCTCGTTCTTTCTCTCTTTCTCTTCTCAGCCAAACGTATTTATCTTTCTTTTCCAATGCATGCTATTATTAAGTACACTGTACTGCATGCTGTCAGTATAATGACACACAAAGGCTTGCACACTGCATGCTGTCCATACAATGACACACACTGGCTCATGTATGTACAAGTCATAATCAGGGATGGGAATTTCTTCTTAATTGGATACGGAGAGCCTCCAGGATCCACCTGCCACTGGTACCCTTCTCATGGCAACACTATGTACTAGCTATAAGTCCGAGTCCCTGTCTCACACGGAGCAAGAGCACTCACCACTGATCTGTGAAATTAATCATTTTTTTCATGCATACAGTCACTTCTTCATCATATCAGTCACCCCCTACCTATGACTACATCTGATGTTGCTGGTTTGGCAGTAAGAGAAAAAAAAAGCATAATGCATATTGGAGCTGGCCAAGTTTTACAGCTCTCTTCACCTTTGTACGCTATAATCCACTGTGAATATGGTACACGCATGGGTGTATGCATGCGTGTGTGTGTTGTGTGTGTGTCTGTCATAATGAAAAAGAAAGATGCCAGTATGTGTGTGTGTGTGTGCGTGCGTGCGTGCGTGTGTGTGTGCGCGCGCGCATGCACATGAAACCCCCCATATGCACAGCATTCATTTCCCATGGCTAACAGAAGCCTCACCATAGCTTTGCTTGCTGAACGACATGCTAAGCAAGGGCAGCTGTCCAAGCTAGGCAGCGGGGCATATGTTGGTGCTAAGGCAGGCAATGCCACTGGCGAAAACTGTAGTCCAGCACAAGAAATTGATCAAGTCAGTCAATGATGAGTTGATCGCCACTAACCGAACTGAATGAACAACAAGCTAACAGCCAGACACCCCCTCCCCCTCCATCAATGATTAAATTGTCCACTCATGGATCCCCTCCTATTTGTCAGTCCTGAAAACCCAGGCAATAAAACTTCAAGTGTTCTGTAATTTGATGTGCTACAACAAAGGCATCCCAAATCATGTACCACTTGCTGGATTAAGAAGAAAAGTTCCAAGGTTAAACATCTGAACAGTGGACCTGCGCTTGAGGGGTACTCGTCGCAGGATATTCGGTCTAGGCCTAGAAGATGGTGCCGCCAAGAGGCTTGGCCAAGAGTGATCTTCCTTCTTCTTCTTCTTCTTCTTCTTCTTCTTCTTCTTCTTCTTCTTCTTCTTCTTCTTCTTCTTCTTCTTCT
>JAOWAR010154645.1:0-18033 GCA_028571005.1 Clathrina lutea
TCAGTGGGTAAGAGCGTCCGTGTACAGTCTGGAAGGTCCTGGGTTCGAATCCTGGCTGGGCCAAGTGGTACATTTTTCCTGATCTCATGACTCACTTCCTTTCTTTCTCAATAGTAATAATAATAAAAATAACAACAACAAATAAAATTCTTTCTCTCAACAACGAAAAAAAAAGCAATTCTTCATTTTCACTGCCGCTGTCATGCATATGCATGATGGATGACTTCAAAACAATGACACACCCACCCACAAGGCCAGCTTGCTGTTTGTGGCATTTCAAGCCGCACTTGACAAAGCACCGTATGCAAAGGCGAAGCAACACCGTGATTGAATAGACCTCGCTCAAGCCGTAGCACTTTCTACCACACCCCAGCTCTCTGCAGCACTTGTGGCGTGACGTGGACGCTCGAAGCACTCTTTTCAATTTCAAAATCTTTAAGAAGTTTGAGCTTCTGTAAAGCCCTGTCAAATGCTTCAAGCTTCAAACTGCTCCGTTTCATTTGTTAAAATTTCTCCAAAAATTTCAGCCTTTTGTGGCCGGCTTTTCTTGAAAGGCCTAGGTGCTTCCATTGAACAGCAAATGCAAAGCTCTAGGCTTCTTGGACAATTGAAGCACCTAGGCCTTTCAACAAAAGCCAGCTATGGATTCAAATTCAAGTACGCTGCTTTGTTTTTGCGTGCCAAAATTATGGCTTTGGACAACAGCATGCCTTTCCTGCCTGCACCAACTGACTTGACGGAGAACAGGATAAATATCCCTGGTGGACTATACAACTTCCTTGCTTGGCTACTAGTTGGCGATACTGGAGAGGAATAGATATCGCTCCAGCATGTCCAGCTACCTGATGGTTTCTCTCACAAACGCCACGTACTATCAGTAGGACAAGACCTAGTCCACCTAGTTACGCATGGTCACGTCAAAACTCCTAAGCGCATTGCAATCCCCATATTGCTGTCAAGCAAATGATGGGCAGTGCACAAGTGGTGACGCTCAGTCTTACATCGCTTCGGCTGTGGCCTATCTTAATTGCAAGTCAGTGAGACAGAAGCTGCCGTGGCAGAGGAAGTTTTGCAGCAGCAGCGACACCAACAGGCGTTTGTGCCATCCAACATCAGCAGGGAAAGCTTTGCCCATTTCTGTTGGGATAATGACATTAACTAAGACACACTCTCTGGATGGGGCACCACCCACTGCTCCAATGGCATTGTTATACAACGTCGCGTACTATCTTGTGCTAAAAAATTATCCCTGATGTGCCAGAGGCAAGTTGTGCATCTGGAAAAGCCCGACACTGACGCTCAGTCCAGCTGCCACAGCAGATTGAGGTGGATTTCATCGCAGCCCAGAGTCAGGGAGCAAGTGAAATACCCCTGAATGAAAAAGTGCTCTCTCTGGTCACCAAACCTCGAAACGCGGCGCTTTCTTTGCACATTCATGATTTTGCATGGCTTGTGGCACGCCTGGTGACATCTGACAGTGCACAGTATGGAGCGGCTGAGCACCAGCAAGTCCCGAGTTGGACAGCTTCCATTACCTCTGTTGCCAGCAATGACCTAATACAACCATGCACAGTTGGCTATCTGCCGGTCATCCTATCTTCGCCAACCGAGCTCTCCACCGTCTACACTCAGCTGAAGTGCTCCCTAGCTATTGCCGATGAACTTCACCAGTCAGGTGTTATCTAAACTCTTGACCAGGCCATATTATGCTAAGGCACAAGAGATTGTCTGCAAGCACCCTGACGAATTCCGCCGTGTCATCTTGCACTTTGGTGGTTTTCATACGGCAGGGACACTGCTGGCAGTGAAAGGACTGCGGTTTGGTAACGCTGGGCAACATGACCTCTTTGTTGAGTCTGGATTGGTTGGCTACAGTGTGGTAGCTGCAGTGCTACGAGGGAACCAGTACAACCGAGCTGTTCGCTGCCACAAGGTGACGCTTCCAAGCGCTGGCGCTGTTCAATCTTTTGTGGTCTTCCTTTGAGGCATGGCTGGATGTACAAGGAGTTATGCAAGGCACTGACCACCAAGTGCTGCGAGTTGCCCTAGATGGCGTGAGAGGGCAGCAGTTCACAGAGGCATTGGTGAAGCTCACTGAGCTACCCACATTCTCCACAATCATGCAAGCGTTCTACAGGTTTGTAGAAGACAAAAGAAGGGCCCTTGCTCGCTCGTGGCTGTCCTACATGGATATGGTCAGTCTTCTCTTGCGTTTCATTCGAGCAAGCAGAGAAGGGGACTGGAATTCTCACCTCTCAGCGGTGCGTGAACTACTTTCCGTGGATGTTTGCATACGACCATCTCAACTACAGTCGCTACATGTCCCTGTACTGGTGTGAAATGCACCAGTTGAAGAGTGCACATCCTCTCGTCCACGAACAGCTGTCCAGTGGTGAATTCTGTGTTCAGCGAGCAGAAACCCCATTCAGCCAACTACCCATCGACCAAGTTATTGTGATGGACGGTGAACCGACACACCAAGACCAAGGGGGGCATCATTGGCTTCAGTCGGAAGCAAGGGGCTGTGCAACAATGGGTAGTCAACGCTCACCAGCGAGCTGAGATTCGAACACCTGCTCTAACATAGCAGGGCTTGCAAATTTGCCATCAGGGTCAATGCTAAAAAGAATCAGGCACGAATAGGATGAAGAAAGACCGCATGGACGTAGACAGAGTTCTGGCTACTCTGTCGTCATGGCGTAGCCCATTTCCTGATGAGAATGATGACCCAATGAGCAGCATTTCGCCCGGCGTGACTGCGTCCGACAGTGTGTCAAAGGACTTGTTCACAGCCTATGACACGAGTGAGCAGCAGCTTATCCGTTTTGTACAAGATTGTCTTGTGACTGCCAAAAGGCCATTTCACGATGTCCTCCCAAAGTTAAAGCTGGAAACTCTCTCAACCCTGACAAAGACAAAGCGCGTCAAGGTCAGTGGCAAGGATGTGGTGGTGCAAGCTGACAGAAACTTTTCTGCAAGGATGTTGGTCATTGCCCAGTCCCGAACAATGGATTTGCGGCATGTCTTCCAGTATGAACTTGGTCCTGTTCCTTGGTCTCTGGTAACCGCTGATGGGCAACCGGCCAAGACTGCATAATCGGCCCTATTGAACTACCTAGAGAAGGACGTCCCTCCAGCAGAAACTGCTCCTGTCAATGCTGTGGGGATGGTGGACGCAGTGGCCTTCCTGCAGAGTTTGTCATGTGCGCCATGCACGTTTGCAGACCTAGCAGAGACAGTATTTGCAATGGCCAGAAGCATCCTTTAACACTCATGGCCCTTGTGTAGACTTTGTTTGTGACCATTACCAAGACAATAGTATCAAGTCCTGCGAGTGAAGCAAGCGTGCCATTTCAGGAAGCCTGGTGGTCAATATCACCCACCGCACCCAAAAGCGCCCATCACTATGGAAGAAGTTCTTGTCCGTTGGTAGAAACAAACCATCTCTGGTGATGTTCCTCATCAATGAAGGGGTGACGAACGCTCCTGTTCATGCACCAAGACTACGCAGCCGGCAACTGTTCGTCACCTGCCAAACATCATGTGTTTTTCTCACCAGCCAAGACGACACATTGGTCATTCTGGAGGCTGTGCCTGAGTTATTTTGCACACATGAAGAGGCCGACACACGTCTTCTTTTGCATGCTTCTCATGCGGCAGCTTCTGGATACACTGACATTGTCATCAAGTCACCTGACACTGATGTCCCTGTTTTAGCACGCCACTGCAGCTCTGACATCGGGGCAAAGCTATACTTCAGAACAGGCCATAGAAATCGCAAAAGGTGCATCGATATCGACCGGCTAGCAGGCAAGCTTAATTGGGCAGTCCGTATGCCGTGCCTTACCAGGTCTTCATGCCTGAACAGGGTGTGACAGCACGTCAGCATTTCAGGGACCCGGAAAGAGGCGGGACTGATGCTGATTACAACCAATCCTTGTGACAGAGAGGCAGTGGCACAGCTTGGAGCATCACTGGAACTCTCCAAAGAGGTGCTTCGAGGCTGTGAGAGTTTTGTGTCTCACCTCTACAGCTACAGGAACCAAACCTCTGTCAATGATCTTTGGTATGAGATGTTTGCTGCTAAAGCTGCCCAGAGCTCACAGTTGCCTCCAACGCAAGGCCTAGGTGCTCTTCACAAGCACATCCAGCGAGCAAACTGTCAAACTGCTGTGTGGCTGAAGGCTCTTGGGACAAGGCCTCATTTGCCGGCGCCAGCTGCAGATGGTTATGGATGGAGTGTTGTTGAATCAATAGGTCAACGTTAATTGGATGGACCAACAACCAGCTCGTTTGGAACTGCTGGAGCTGGTGTCCTGTGGCTGCAGCACAGTCTGTACAAATGCCAGGTGTTCATGCTTCAAAGTTGCACTTCCATGTACACATCCATGCGCTTGTGTGAACTGTATCAATCCAACAGCACAAGCTGGTGACGACTCAGATGAAGACATAAAGGGGAGCTGCAGCAGCAATGAAGCTAGTGGTGTGGACTAGTTGTACATGTAGTAGGAGCAGTAGTAGCGGCCGAAGCGAGCCTTCGGAAACTCAACTTTTGGACAACTTCTCCTTCAGGCTGGTGTTATTTCCCAGTAGCTAGTCACCCTAACTGATGACTAAGCTCTTAAAGCAAGCCTAGTAGTACTGTGACTGCTACGAGATTTGCTGATGCTGGACTTGGCCCCTAGACTTATAAAGGAGATTCTAAAGCAGGTGCTAAGTTAAACCGAGAAAGTGCTGATGAACCACAAGTGGTTACCATGACTGCACCTGTTGAAGCTGACGGAAGTGGTGTGGAACACCACAGTGTTTTTTCACCCTCTTGCTAATCATTGTTTTCTCTCCCGGTCAGTGACCGGCTTCTGTTCTTTCCAGTTCTTACTTCATGGCCCGTCGTCATCACCATTCCCTGTGCCGCAGACCAGTCAACACGTGCATGTACGGTATGTGCTTTGTGTTCGAATTTCTTTGCACGAACTCGCGGATAGCGAAGGCCTTGTCCGTCCTCAGTTTGAGCATGGTGTAATGGCGATGCTGACAGTCACAAGCGACTCTCGTCTGTACACGATTGGTGCCGCACATTTTGAGCATCGTCAGATTTTCAGTGTATAGCTGATATACGCCGGCATCAATACATCAGTAGGCTTAAGCACATAGTGCCGGTGTCACAGGATATGACGTCACTAGGATGTGATATAGCGGCCAGGACATGATGTCGCTGGAACATCACCTCCTGGGAGATTATGTCGCTCGATTTTTCGTCGGTGCTGGACAATGTCTTTTGTTTTGCTTTTATTCCTTTGCTATATCACTGAAAAAGCCAGCGGTAATCCTGGCAGAGGGTCTGCTTTCTCGATGCATCGACTGGTGAATTTGGAAAACTTTTCATAAATTATGCTCCAGTGGGGAACGAAAGCAAGCGGTTTTCCTGAGTTTTTTCTGTCTTGAGTTCGTTGGTTATGTATTCAATTTAATTCGTTTCCTCGTTCTCTCTCGATTGGCCACAATCATGGTCTGTTACGTGGAAATTACGCATAGCCTGAGAATTCCAGGAACTGTTCTCGGAACACTGTGAATATTCGAAGACCACGAGGAGACATTTTCCTTTCCACCGTCACCTTTGTGTGCATGTGTGTGTGTTGTCCGCAAAGCTTGCTAGCTTTTCTTTCGGTCAACCTGTTTGTGACAAGGAGAGGGAACCATGGAGCACAAGCAGTATAATGCCCTGTACAACTCCTTCCGCTCTTGTTTTATTTTTCCCTGATAACTACTCGAAGAACCAGAGGGACATTCGACAAGCTACCTCATCAAGGATGGTCAATTGCTCATCAGAGAGAAAGGCGTGGATATTCTAGTAAGATAAGAGCTCTCATTTTGTCTCTATTTCTCTCTGTGTTTGTATGTCTATCTGTCTGTTCGTCTCTCTCCCTCTCTGTCTGTCTGTCTGTCTGTCTGTCTGTCTGTCTCTCTCTCTCTCTCTCTCTGTCTCCCTGTCTCCTCCCCTCCCTCTAACACACACAGAAGTGGCTAGGTTTTTCAAGGAAGCCACTGGTACTGCTGTGTTTGTCTACAGTTTGTTCACACGCCAAAGCTGTTGTGGAGTGAAGATCAGCTATCAAGGTCGGGAATTTGGCAACCAGGTAATGCTGACTCTCGTGTACTTTGCTGTTTGTAAGTCCTCCCAATGTTCGATCATGCGTTTCGGCCAATCAAATGCAAAATGGTCAGGCAAACACCCATCCACTCGAAAGTTAGCAACAAGGAAAATAAAACACGTCGTCATCATTTGATTCATCATTGACAACATTCCAACAATTCATAATTGGCTAAACCTGGCCTGTACAGGTGAATGGTGAACTCTGTCGGCTATTAAATGTCCAGTGCAATGTTACCAGTGCTTATCACCCCCAGTCCAACGGACTGGATGATCGCTTCAACCAGACTCTTCATTGTCAGCTCTTAAAGCTTGTTGACGATCGCGAGGAGCAGAAGTTGCAGAACAACTGGGATATCTTCCTGGATACTATTTTGTTCTCTCATCGTGTGCCGCAGCATGACTCAACTAAACTCTCACCTTCCTTCCCCATGTATGGTCGGCAGGCCAGATTACCCATCGAGATGAGTTTGATGTCATCTGAGGGCGAGTCTGAAGCTCAGGGTATAGGCTGAGGCTGAATCCCGTGTAGAGGGCCACTTGTTGACAACACTGACCTTGAGGATCGATTTTGGCCGGAACTGTTGGAACTCAAGTGGAAAGCGCTTAGAAACATTCAGGCAGCGCAGAAGAATCAAAAGGCTTGCTATGATACAAATGACTGCAAGGACAAGTCCTTGTACAAGGTAGATGCCCTTGTTCTCCTGCGCAACAGCAGTAAGGATTCAAAGATGCAAAGAGGGAGAGGGTGTTAGCACAGCAGATCAACATGACGCGGTTAAAGCTGTATATAGCGAGCAAAGTATCTGCTGAAGGAAATCAGGTTAGTTGAATATTTCAAAGACTTGGTAATTCAAAGCCTTGGTATGAAATGTGTCATTGGAGAATTGAATGAACGCCATGTTGTATGCTTTATGTTTCCTACAGGCTGAAGGCATCTGCAGCTGAAAGTTTGGCTGTAGAAGACACTGCCGATGTGTGGAGACTGCAGCCGAGAGTTCGGCTGTAGAAGACACTTTGGATGTGGAGACTGCAGCTGAGAGTTCGGCTGTAGAAGACACTGCATATGTGGAGACTGCAGCTGAGAGTTCGGCTGTAGAAGACACTTTGGATGTGGAGACTGCAGCTGAGAGTTCGGCTGTAGAAGACACTTTGGATGTGGAGACTGCAGCTGAGTGTTCGGCTGTAGAAGACACCTTTGCTTTGGATGTGGAGACTGCAGCTGAGAGTTCGGCTGTAGAACCTTAGAAGGTACTTTTTTGTACTTTTGATTTGGTGTGACAAGGAAGAGGATGCCATAAAGCAGGGTTCTCATGGAAGTGCTTGATGCATAATGGTATGAGTGCAATCCTGTGTGCTTTACGTTACCTTACAGGCTGAAGGCACCGCAGATGTGGAGACTGCAGCCGGCTGAGAGTTCGGCTGTAGAAAACACTGTAGATGTGGTGATTACAGCTGAGAGTTTGGCTGTAGAACAAACAGGATAGCATGCCGTAAAGATGGGTTCTTATGGAAGTGTGTCATGCAAAATTGAACGAGTACATTTTTGTCTGCTTTGCGTTTCCTACACTTCTGTGTGGTTTGTCGATGCAGTCTATTCACTGTAGCTGCCGGACATACTGTGCACGTGGTTCTGGGAAAAGTGTGCTGTCGCTACCCGAATCAGTCTTGGTATCACCTCCTACCACTACAAACATCGTCAAGACCTACAAGCATCGCCAGGACGGGGGTGTTGCTACCACCCGGATCAGTCTTGGTATAGGATCGCCATAAAACAGGGTAATATGTACGGCTGTTCACCACCCCCCTCTCTCTGTCTTTTGCACCATTAATTAATGAGCGACCTCCTTGTGGTCTGGCGTGGGTGATGCATTAGCATCAGCGAACAGGTCATGTGTTTCTACTTTCTGTCTCTTGGGTGTATTTGTCCTGAAGCTTACCACATGTACACCTGCGTGAGAAGTGGCAATATGATACACACAGAATTGTTTTTCGAGATGTGCTTCTGGGATTTACTTTATCTTTGTATAAATAAGTGATACTTTATATTATGTTGGTACGTTACCCTGACTTGAATGGTCTGCAGCTTGGCAGTTCCCCAACCAGCCATGATCATTGTACTTTTGCACTCTACACAGGCACAAGCCCTATCAGTTACCAAGATTAAAATATCCAAGCAGTTATGCACCATGCAAGCTGAATAGTCCTCCTCCAATTAAGCAATATGGTCAAGCTCATGGAATTCACACTTTCTGCACACACACACAGACACACACACACACACACACACACACACACACACACACACACACACACATACTCAGGACATGCCACCTTAGTTATGAAAGTCCAGTACTTCCCTAAGTTGTCAGTACCAGTGTTGAATGTACCAATATGTTCACATCGCACCACCCAGTTTCCGTGAAAGCAGGTGTAATCGAGTGTTTGCTGAGTCGGGCGAATACTGTGTCAAGTGATGAAACAACTCTGGAGAATGAGATCAAGCACATTAAGGAGGTGATGATCAAGAATGGATACCCCAGAAGGTTCATATGGAAAGTCATAAACAAGAAGTTGATAAGCAGCAGGAGAAAAGGAAAGGAAAAAGCAGAACAGGAGTCGCTTGCATATGTGAATGTGCCGTATATCCATGGTTTGAGTCAGGAAATCAGACGGATTGCCAGAACAGTCAACGTAAGGTGCACTTTTCCTACACCAAAGACAACAAGACCATTGTATGCTGTCAGGGACCCACTGCCATTGGAGAGCACTACCCATGCAGTTTACGCTATAGAGTGCCAAACGTGCAATAAGGAATACATCGGTGAAACTCTGAGAGCAATAATGGTGTAGAAATTAAGGAACATCGAGATGCCATCCGATTGTGCCAAACAACAAAACCAGCGGTAGCAGGGCACGTTCTCAACCCACACCACGCAGAACCCCACATCATCAACTGATTTAAAGTCAGAGTGATCGACCATGGTAGAAACACCTGGGAAAGGAAATACAGAGAAGCCGTCCATATTGAGAAAAAGAGGCCAGCGACGAACCAGGATATGGAACTGAAGAAAAGCAGCACCTGGAATGCCATCATTTTAGAGCCTTGATAATGTTTTGTGATCTGTTTCAGCTACTTCCTAATTATTATTGTTATTATTGTTGTTGTTGTTATTATTATTATTATTATTATTTACATATAGTATCATTATTATTAATGTTGTTCTAGCCCGTGAAAGAGTAGCTCTCACTGAGACAAGGGCTCACAACTAAAGAGCGGCAAGCATGTCGTCCCTTGCCATGTGGCTGGTATGTTTTGCATTTCCAGCACGTTTCAAGAGCACTGCTGGTTGAACACTGACGTCAGCCGACGGATCTGCAAGCAAGAGGTGGAACACTTTCACCATCAGTATCGTGCAAATGGTACAACCCAGGACCATTAGTTTGAAGACTCGGCGGAACAGCAAAATACATTGTAGAAGCCTTTGCTGAGCTTTCAGATTTAGACCACAAGAAACATACCTTTAAGTGAGTTCCATTTTCCCAGAGCGGTGTTCTCCTGATCTAGCCAAAGCATGGCTTTCATAGCCCAAACAGCATCGTTGTCATGGCGTTGCCCTTGCTTTGCAAAAACCCTCCTGCTTTCTCCACACCTTCTCGCACCCTCCGCGCTTCAGTGGCGTCACAATGGCCTTTGGATGCTTCATACTCGCGCACCACCTCAATCCTGAGGTTCTAGCACCCCATCATTAATCCATACATCGTGACGATTTCCAGATGATGGCCGCTGCCCGGGGAAAAATGTAAAGCACCAAGAGGAGGTCATAGCTTTACTAGCTTGATCATCCTTCAGCCATGTTCTTCCCTTCTTTCAGTCTGCTTGAAACTTGTGTGCCCACATTTTCTCAGCTGGAGACTCTGCCGTCATCGCTGAAAGCAAAGATGCAAAATCAGTGATGATGATGATTATCAGCTGAAGAAAGGCGGTCCGTTTTCTTTTACAGCCGATTCGAGAGGCGGTGGGCCGTTGTTGTATGATGTTATGTCGGCAGCAGCTCAAGGCACAAGCATGCTGTGTCAGTCGCACACAGTGACAGCAAGGACAAGCCCGGGAAGATGCTGTGTAGATTTATTGTAGGTTTATTGTAGATTTATTGTAGATTTATTGTAGTACTATACAAATACTTCACCCTGTATTTTTCATCGTCAACCCAACGAGGCAGTTGTCACAAAAATATGCTAAGGTTGCCAAATCTACTCTATGCCTGACCTTGTGAAAGTTGTCTTTCAGCTGTTGGTGGGTCAGTGCATAGACTGACAGCATCATTGGCACCTTGATCTTCTTGATCATTGTACTATTAACGTCAGAAGCCGTAAGAGATGAAAATAAAAGGCTGAACCGCAACCCGGTAAAGTATATCCTTTAATCAAAATGATTGTGTTAATGTTGAATAATGACATCAAGGCTTCGCTCTAGATCAAGAAGCACTCTCACATCAGACCTTTGCTCTGCATCTTTGTAGGTTCGTCTGGTGGAATCTTCAGGGATGCATAAGTTTAAATTGCTTTCAAGGGATTAGTGTGTGTGAAATTCTGAAACACAAGCTGCATAATGATGAAGAGGAAAGCAAAAGGCCGATGTTGCCATGCCAATGTTGCCATGCCGATGTTGCCATGCTTGCACTAACATTCATGGTGACAAAAATGTATTGCAGACTCTAACTCATTTGCTTCTGCTCAGACTAACAGTTTGCTGCACATCTCAATATTAGCATTGGAGCACTTGCGGGTTTCAGGCTGATAAAATGTACCAGTGTTATTTCAAAATGGTAATGCTCAACAGACTGCATGGGCGACAATTTCTTTGCCTTTTAAGATGTGCATAGTCCAGGGGATTGATCACGATAAGATCTAGAGGGCTGTTTCGAATTCTGTTTTCTTAGCATCTCTTTGAGCTTTTCACATCGGTGATAGCATGAGTTTGATCATGGCAGGACGTGCATAGAGATGGCATTGTGTGTTCTTAAGCGTAAACTCTTCATGGTATCCTCTCGGGCCTTAAGACCCTCTTATCAGTGCTTTGTATAGCACAAACTGACAGCCTTTTCAACACTGCAGGTTGTTAACTTCAACAGAATTGAAATTGTAAATCAATCTCCATTCACTGCAATCTTCCTTTTTATCTGTAGTTCGTCTTGTCTGCCTGAAAGGCCACCACTCAGACCCGCCTTTGGCAAAAGTTTTTTCATCATCTAGAAACGAGGACACACAAGCTCCTGGTTGCTTTTGTCAAAGCTGGTTGCCATAACATTGAAACAGAAGAAACGTACAAGTGAATCGAAATGAGTGAAGCGAGGTCAACCTGCAATTGGCAAGGCAGCTGCAGCTGGCAGGCATAGCTACTATTAGTCTATACTACAGCTCTTGAGATACGAGCAATCAAAATATGTTTCAATTCTTCGTCTTCCAAAAGGACACCCTGGTACTCCAACCTTTGACAAAAAGGCATATACAACTTCTTCCCAAAGATTTTCAGTTTCACTATCTTGCTTAACTCAATAACCACAAATGTTCCGTCCCTCTTGCCGATAAACTCTTAAAATACACATCTGATGGTGGTGCCTAGGCCAGGAATTGTATGTACTGGCAGACAGTTAACACTTTATATCAAAGAAAGAGTGTTTATATCTCACCTTAATTGCACTGGTTTTGAAAAGTTTTATTCAAGACCCAAAGTGAGAACGGTGGTAAAGGAGAACGGAAACGTTTCGTCGTCAACGCCTTTGTCAGTCGGAGGACTTCCTCACTCTCAGAGAGAAAACTTACTGCTGGTACCACCAGGACGTTTGCTGTTTAAAATCCTTAGTCTGTGTGGACTGGAGGTGCAAATGCGTGAATGGGAGTGAAATGTTGAGGTGACAGAGTGTGTGTGTGTGTGTGTGTGCGCACGCGCGCGCTGTGGTTCATGTGAAAGGGGGAGGGATGTGGTGGTAATGTGAAGAGAGACTGGTGCATGTGAAAATGAATGTGAAATGAATGCGAGAAAGGAGTGGTATGGGCATGATAAGTGGTGAATGTCACTACATGCATATAGAAGCGACGGTTTAAATAGAGAAGCCAGTTCAAAGATCTTCATGCCGGCGGTTGAGCGTTGGCTACATTTTTCATGGCAAGGACTTCATGTAATCTGAAGTCTCAAGATCTGTATGCTGTCCTAAATCACGGAAGTCGGTTTTGGGGGTCACCTGAGGATGGCACTGGCTGTAGTGTTAATTCTCCGAAAGCTGATGTTCCCGAACCTCTGGTGGCCGCCACCACATGCTCCCTTCCTTCCTCATGGAGTGGCTTAGGTCGAGTGGTCATGCCAATATGGGTCAGGCATCAGACAGGGCGCAGGCTGCAGCATACATGACCCCGTAGATCATTGGCAAATGCCAAGTGCGTGGCATGCTCTGCTTTGGCATTTTTCTTTTTGAAGCCGGTAGTTCGTGGCTGGAAGAATCGTTGTAATGTCTCGGCCCTGAAATTAACGAGGCGAGCTGGAATGTTGTGCTTGTCTAAAAGTCAGCGGATTCTGTGGATGAAGGCATCAGTGATTTAATGCTACTTACTAAAAACATTTACCTGGTCAGAGCCAGCAGGTTTAGCAGGCTTCCATGTTGAAAACTGGTGGTGTTTATGTTGTTTGAGCCAGTTTGGTATATCCATTGTTCAGCATCTTAGTTGTAGTCTTCTTGGTTGCCTCGTGCCAATGTTCCTGGTTTATCCTGCCAATGACCGCTGGCATTTGTTGTTGGGCCACAGATCGTTTCATAGAGCGTGGCTGGTGCGATCACAGCTGAAGTGCAGGGTTATCCCATTGTTCGCTGGTTTCGTGAAGAGTTTCCTCTCCAACTCTCCCTTCTCTGTCAAGGATGGGCCGGAAACCCAAATCAGTCATATGCCAGTACCATTTCAAACGTTACGGTACGACGCTTCCTGTTGAGATAGTCAAGCATATGCATAGTATGTCCCCCCTCAGTGTCATTGACAACCATACCTATGTCATCTTCAGAGCGGATGTAAACAACTGGTTGGATTCAGTTGTTGTTGTTGAGCTCCTAGTAAAGGTACCGGTGCTCATAATGTCTAAGTATAGAATTGTGGGTGTCCCATTTAACCGGCTTCCCAGTGCGAGGCCTCTGCGGATCTGTTTGCAGTATCCCATATCTTCATATGCAAAAACATTGTTGTCCAGGACTAGGTGGAGCAGCTCCCACAAGTATTAATATTGTGTCAGATTCAATGTGAAAATATTGTACTTGATGACGTATTCTAGCGCTGTGTTGATAACCTACGTTGTGTTCACATTAGTAGGAGAGACAACATCGAAAAACAGCAGGACGCTTACTTAGTCTTCAACTTGATGCTTCACGGTCCGTTGATTCGGAGGCAGCGATGCCGGATATCGGTAGAGCTGCTCAGATGGGCTTACGGGAAGGTTTAGTAAGCATGTTTTGCAAAAACCATACAATCGGTCGAATATGCTCCACATCCTGATACAATATGGTGGATCTCGACTTCTTACACGTCTTCGGAATTTGAAGCGCGTAAATAAATGTTGGGTTTTCGCTGATGATGGCCGTGTTTTCGAGCAATCAATGAAAGAGCACGCGTGGTCCCTGGCGAGGGAAAACTTCAGTCAGTTCACAGCGCGGCGTTCCGGGCATACAGCGCTTATGGCTCAGCCCAGGAATCACTCCGATGATTGACGAGTCACCGGGGCTTTGCACCGTGTAGATGTGCGCCGCCAGGCTTACACGTGACCTGTCAGTCTCTTCCCCTCCCATCCCACCCTTCAAGTTTTTTTTAATCACGGGGGTGGATGACAATGCATTGTTTAGGTGTTAATGACTAGTGTTAGGGTCACCGCCTATAAAGCAATGGGTAGATTATAGGCTGTCTTCTGCACTCAGGCTGAGTTTCTTTCAGTCAAGTGATGAAGCGCCGGCACCGTGCCGGCGGCGTCTTGACTTAATTCTCGGATCGGCCGTCCGTGGCACTCGGCCTGAGTGAGTGAGCCTGGAATCTAAGCGGCTTGTTCGGATAAGCGTCCAGGCTTTGAAAACGGCTTGGCACTACAGAAATTATCATGAATTACAGTTGCAGATGCAGCCGCAGCAAAATCTCATGCAGCAAATTAGTTACGGCAATGGGATTTGTGCAGCATTATTACCATGGTCAGAATGCGGACACGTCGACGAACCTGGCGCTTGTATTTTAGTACAGAAAGAGACAAATTTTTATTCAGACTCTTAGGGTGAACGAAAGAAACACGAAATCGGCACGAAGACGTTTCGGCGTACAACGCCGTCGTCACTACGGTTCGCAAAGCTCGGATGGTGGCGTCTGTCTTGTATTTTAGTTAATGCCCGGCGAGTCTACCGTACCCTGAGAAAAAAAAAAGTGTACTGAGAATGCCTACATGCAGCTGCTGGCGCAGGACATGTGGACAGTCTTTACCATAACATCCTGACTGTAGACGTCTACATTTTTTTGTTGTTTCTTTTTTTTTTTGTAAACTCAGATCTTCTGTCATCGGCGCGGCAGAAGAGGCAGAGTGAACGTAGGTGGTGGCTATACTATAGGTAGCGGCGCGCCGCGTCCAAGCGCTCCGGCCGCGGCCATGCACTGTTTCCATGGCTCTTTGTCGTTGCCTTGGCAATAGGAACCGCGTGCGTGCGTGCACGTGCGGGCGGCAGCAGTATCGCAGGCTTCGTGTTGAGTATGCAACATCACCACTCTTTTGAAAAGTACATGAAGTAAGGGGATAGATAATCGCACAGCGGTTTTCGAGTTATCTGTATTGATAGTTTCTGGAATGGCGACTCTCTGCCAAACGCAGGTCTCGCCAACCGAGCTTTGGGTAGCAATTGTTGCCCGACGAGGTGTCCGTGTTTTACATCTCCGAGATTGTGCTGCTGGACGGTTTGGTGCAGGTTCTCACAAAGATCTAGCACCTCCATCCAAAACTGACGACGAAAGCCTAGAGGACAGGCATTGGGTAGCTCTAGGGGCGTTCGATTCACGTGGAAAGTTCCTTGCGACGAGCTGCGATGGTAAAACGATTTGTTTGTGGGACGTGGGTACGTGGGAAGCCCGCCGGGTGTGGAGTGGAAAGCGGAGGATCAGCGCATTGCAGTTCACGCCGTGCAGCAAGCATCTCCTCACGTCGGACAAAGCAGGAGACGTGTATCAATACGATGTGAATCAAGACCCGGAGGCGGGCGGCGAGTTGGTGTTGGGACATGTGTCTGTTCTTCTCGACCTAGCCGTTTCGCCGTCTGGGCAGTTTCTGCTGAGCGCCGACCGAGACGAGAAGATACGCGTTAGCCATTATCCCAATGCCTACAACATCGCCGCTTTTTGCCTCGGCCACACGTCGTTCGTCACCTGTGTGGCGATTCCTCTGCGGCTATCTCACCTTGCTCTGTCAGGCTCTGGAGATGGGACTGTTCGAGTGTGGAAGTACGCCAGTGGAGATTTGATGCAGACGATGTCACTCGGTGACCATGCCGTGAGCTGCTTGACTGTGTGTCCAGTTACGGATCGCGTTGCTGTCTGTTTCCATATGCAGCAATTTGTTACATTGTATCAACTTGTCGGTGACCAGCTGACAGATTGCAAAGAACTAAATTTTCCTGGTCCACCAGTTGATGTGCTGTTTGATCAGCTTGGCAACCTGTGGGTTTTGCTGGCCGGGGAAAAAGACTCTGTGCAAGTCCTTGACCACAGCACATTGGACAAGGAGGTTCCTACTGGTGTTGCGCTCTCTCAGGACACTAGTGAAGCATTATCTGATTGGGACTTCTTCAAGAGCTGTGCCTTCAGTCGTCTGGATCTTGACATTTTGAAGAAAGAGCCACATGACGCTGGCCACCGCTACTATGCTAGGAAAGAGCAGCGTTTGCAGGCAGCGGGAAAGCAAGTAGACAAATCAGAATGAACTGCTAATAAATCACACAGCCTCTATTTTTTTTTTTTATGTTTTGACATGTAAGCTTCAAGGCTGGTTTTTGAGTTTGTGGGAAGGAGTGGTGTGCACTTCTGAGCGGGACTTTGTAAACTCATTTAATAGTGAAATTTCTTGTGATCTCTAAGTCTTCGGCTTCCTCTAGCTTTCCATCAAGTTCATTTACCTGGATGAATATATGTGAAGATTGTGCTTGCCAGCATTGTTGCTTCAAGCTCTATTTGCGCTCAGGCTGGCACATGCTGGAGACTTGCTTCCTGTTCTGCTTCCAGTTCTCCTTCTTGGCCATGTTCGGATGGGTATCCCTCTACCTGTTCTATTGCCGTGCTGTTTTTTGGACTGCCGACCCATTCCCATGGTTGCCTCTGCATTGGAATAATTTGCCCAATAATCCATGCTCACAAATCTGCGCCAAGGTAGTCGTTTTTCATTGGTCAACTGGGGTTTGCTCTGGAAAACTCTGTGGAGAGATACACATTAGAAGCTGGCTAGTATCTCAACGGGACAATGTTTGAGTAGGGAAAGTAGAGAGAGGCCGTGCAAAAGGGAAAATCGTTTTGGTCTTTGCTGGCCGTACATGTTTCTGGCGCGCCAACAGCTTAGTGGGTTACAAGTGACAACGTACCTGAGCACGATCTTTCGGCATTGCTAACACTTTCACTTGCATTATGTCGAGACAACAGATGTGTTCCTAGTTCCCCATGCCATTAATGTCTTTCTGTCTTTCTTTTCGTTGTTCCTTAGCTCTCTCTGTCTCTCTCTCTCTCTCTCTCTCTTTCTCTCTCTCTCTCTTTCTCTCTCTCTCTCTCTCTCTCTCTCTGTCTTGGGGAATTAGCGCACGACACTGTGTGATTCAAATCAAACCCCTTACTGTGTGGGCATGGTCGAGTATGTAACAATACCAAATGGCTGACGATGACAACGAATGGTGGGCAAAGGTGGTTGTTGGAATTGTTGCACTTCATATGCAGGCATGTTGTTACTTAGGCACATCAAAAAAATTAAAGAAAAAACCATTTTAACACCCATGGAGTTTTGTGCATGTCCTTTCACCTGAATGTAGTTTATTGAAAGTCTACCGGCTGTTTTTATAGATTTTGTTTCTTACTGCGATGAGTGCGTAGTGGTAGAGTATGGGTTTAGTTATCGAATTGTTTTGATCTTGTATTTAAATTTATCAATCTGGATACGCTTGTTTCAAGATTATTTCAGCCAGTCAGCTGTGTGCGAGCGAAGGTGACTAGCTGATACCCATGCTATGCACGGGTTTCAAAACCTCAGGCCCTGGTCAGGCAAAAGCAAAATGCACTTTCTCTCTCGATCACTCAGTCTCTGATAGATGTACTGTCTGTCATTTGTGGCCGACCTGTCAAGTCTTGAGACGTCCACAAAACGAAGGTCATAAGCATACGCTGTGTGGCCACAGGAAGATAAAAGAAAAGTCTTGTGTCCCAGAGTTACCCTCTGGATATTCATCTCTGGATTGTGTCACCCTAACGCATTCACCTTCAGCTTGTGGCCATGGCAACCTCTATATGCTTGTCTTTTGATTTGAGGCACCCTCAACATGCACACCGTCCCTTCGGCTCGCTGCACGTGGTCTCTGTACATATTCATTGAAACGCTGTTGCAAAAGTTAACATTGGTCTGCTAAAACATGTGCTTGAATGACCCTTCATTCTCACCTAAAAGTGTCTGATTGTCAAAGAAGAGAAGAGGCCCAGCCACATCACGTTGCCTCGAAACGTGACAAATTGGAACGATCTGCACATGAAAGTCACCCCCCCCCCCCCCCCCCCCCCCCCCCCCCCCCCCCCCCCTCCCCCGCTTCCGCACCCCCCCTCCCCTTTCTGCCACCCCCACCCCCCCC
>JAOWAR010154646.1:0-10977 GCA_028571005.1 Clathrina lutea
AAAACCGTAAGTAGCACTTACCACGTGTGGAGCAGACATAGACGTTCCTGAAAATGACAAATAGGAAATGAATGACTTAGAACAGCCACAGTGTTTGAAGCCATAATGCTCACCTATAGAAATTCTAGTAATGGCCCGTGTCCTTAGGCCGTTCAGTCCCGACTTTTGGGCCGCAGTTTCGCATTTGGAGATCAGGATAATTATAGGCACCTTAAAGCTACGGCCGTGCACATGCATGCTCATGCATCACTCGACATTGTAGACTTTAACTAGAAAGAAAATATTTTTCTTTAGAAAAGATATTAGCATGGAAAAACAGAAGGGGAGAGAGTGAGAGACTACGTTTCACCCTTAGGGCTTCAGATAGTGGGGTTGTGTTTGTGTTGACCTAAAATTGAAAGTCTTGGTGCATGCCTCTTTTGGGGGTGCGTGCATTTAGGGTGGAGTTGTGAGCACTACAGCATCAAGGTGAGGAGACCATGATCACTGTTCAGAAGGGTGACTGTGGTAGATTGGCAGAGGCGCTGAATCCAGCTTCGCTTACCGATCCTTCTTTCTAGGGTGCTTGTTGTCATCAACTGCAGAGCGACCGTCTTCATTTGACATGCGCCTCCAATTGTTAAATGCTCTGCCACTGGGGTGTCGCATTCCTCGGATTTTTCGCCGTATGTCGGTGCTCGTTCACCCGTTGTTTGAGCTCACAGTCAGTTTCTCCAAGATAAACACAGCTACACGCGTTGCAGCTAATCACGTTTACCGACTTGCATGTGAAGTGGCCTAGGATTCTAAAAGTGTCATTGTTGCTCATGACCAGCTCTGTCTGGCGAGTGATGAGCTCGCAAGTTTTGCACCTCGAAGACCGACAGGCAAAGGTCCTGGTTCATGATCCGAGGTGGGCACGGGTGGGCGCGTAGGAACGAAGGGATGGCAGAGGTTCTTGGGGCGTCTGTATGTGAGAAGTGGCCGCTTGAAAATATGATGGAGGCGATCATTGCTCTGGAACATTAGCAAGGAGAAGGTGATAGGTGATAGTGGCGTGTGTTGGGGTGGGCAGGTGTTGGTTCTAAGTGCAAACTAAGGGCATTCTTCCAGGCCTGGAAAAGGAAGCTGGCCTCGTTTTTCAAAGGAGTTCCTCGTGAAGAAGGGCTCTGGCTCTATCTAGTTGTAGCCTGATCAGCTCCGTTGGGTAGCCGCGGTCCTTGAGAAACACAGGCAGTTCCTGGAACCAGTGTTCCAGGGCCTTTGGCATGCTGATAATCGTACGGCTGCGCCCTCCAAGGCCGTATGGTAAGTGCTGGCGTATGTGTGGCGGATGACTCACTATCGGCTTGGTGAACAGGTCTGTGGACATTCGTCCGTCTTCGATGCTCACCTGCACATCCAGGAACAGGGACGACTTCCAATAATGGAAAGTGAACCAGTGGTCGTGTGACATGCATTTGTGTGAGTGAAAACCACTGGAAGGAGTTTTCGCTGTGGAACCAGATGCAGAAAATGTAATCTATAAACCTCTTGTAGAATAGTGGCGTCAGTCCGTTTGGCGCCGAAGCCAGGCTTTTCTCTTCTAGTCAGCCAATGAATATCTTGGCATACAATAGGGCCATTATGGTGCCCCTGGCTGTGCCATCAGCATCAGCACCCTCTCTACTGGAAAGCATTCTGCGTGATAACTAGATCGTGGGGCGAAGCTGGATTCAGCGCCTCTGCCAATCTACCACAATCACCCTTCTGAACAGAGATCGTGGTCTCGTCACCTTGATCCTGTAGTCCTCACAAAAATTAACTCTACCCTAAATGCGCGCATCCCCAAAAGATGCACGCACCAAGCCTATAAAGTTTTGCTCAACACAAACACAACCCCATTACCTGATGAAGCCCTAAGGGCGAAACATAGTCTCTCTGTCCCCTTCATCACTCGACATTCAGATTCGTGAAGATTTCTGATACAAAGTTTTCCACCCGCTCAGGAGAGCCATTGATGTAAAGGTTTCTACCTGTCCAATGCTCAGTTTTGCCAGTGATGTTGGAGAGTGATGCGATGTTGGTTCCCTGGAGGGAAAGTTGAGAAAGCATCAGTTCAAAGCAAAATCTGTGTTCCCATCGCCTACCGCTATACCAGAAGACAGTTTTTTTTTGTTGAAGGAAACGAATTCTTTCCAGCAGTTTGTGGTATGCAAGAAATCAATCCAGGCCTAAGACACTCTTTCAATCTTCCTCTGGGGTAGCTCTACAACAAGCATTACATGACAGTCTTCTTTCGACTTCGCCCGAGATGTACGATTCACAGCCATTCTTAAGCCGCCCAAAGTCGATTGCAACAAGAAAGACGCTCTACCTTCTTAGCTGCAGTGGCGTCCAAGTGCCTAGGTATCCTCTCCTTCCAGGCAGGCGTGCACCTGCCATGAATCAGGTCATCATAGAGCCACCATTCGCCTTCTTTCTCAGCTGTTGATAGGCTTCAAAGCCTTCGCTTGGTGCCTATGTTTGTGATCAGGGGGCAGCTGCGAAGCTGCCTGTTGAGCAGCGCTACCCATGACAACGGAAAAGCAAGATTGTTCCCAGTCAAGAAAATGTGCATGTACGCGCCCAATCGAACAATTCGCGTCTGCGTCTTTGCGAATACCGCACCATGCTCACCTCATGTCACAGCGATCTAGATTGGCCGGCCACAAGCCAGAGATTAACGCATCTGAGCACAGACTGTCGATATGGGGAGGAGGGAGCATTGTATAGAGAAGAATTATTGTTAACGCCTCTTGGTTTGTTGAATTGACTCAATATTTTACTACTGAGGGGCTTCAATCCATGGCTCATGGCTGTCATAGCGTGGGGTGTTTTGTTGTGAACTTTCATAGCCTGGCATCTGCACGTTTCCTGGGAGTAAAAGAGAGGTTAGGTGAGTCGTAGACGAGAAAGTCACGACTCGGCATGAGTCTGATCGTAAATTGAATTGCCGCAGTTTCATGAGAGGTTAGGTGATTCGCGTACATGTGGGACATTGTTGTCAGGTTGACAAAATGGCGTGATGTGGTCAGGACTTAGACCTCCCTTAGTTGTGCTCCGGAATGCAACCTTGATGCAGAACCTGAGTCTGGAGAAACTCATGACTCACCTAACCTTTCAAATGACGCTTCATTTGCCATACTGTTCATCTTCATAAGTATACTTTACCCTAATATTTCCCAAAGGCAACGTGTAAATCCAGCCTTGGAAGGGGTCTTGTGTTCCTCTTTTCAGCTATACCAAGGCTAGATTTGAGAGAAACCTATGAAATTTACCCAGGAAACGACTGCATCACCTGTAAAAATTCTGTTGACTCTATGCCAACAAAAGGAATTTATGTTCATACAGCCCACTGATTCTGGTTGTTCTGATCAAGATGTTTTAATGTAATCGAAATTCCTTTTGTTCAGTTGTGGAATTTCAATACACTGATCCTGCCAGTTGACCTTTGTCCTCTTTTGTGAATACTAAGCTGATGAGACTTGTCCTTTTCTTCAAAGCTTACTGGTGCAAAGATATCCACGCAGCGACCAAAGTTGGATCCGCCATAACGTCCCTGAAATCTTCTGTCCCTCCGATCAGAGTTGGCAACTGTTATGCTGAATAGAAAAGAACATGGACGGGCATGGACATGTGAGAGCTTTAAGTTGATGGTAAGCCTGGGTTGAAGGTCTCGGAAGAGTAGAGACATGACTTTTAAAGAGTTGAGTTTGGAAGTTGATTCAGCATGTGCTGAAAGGTGTTTCATTATGAAATATCAACTCGTCAAGGATCCTTAATCATGAAGGGAAGCTCAAACACCAAAATCATTTTTTCCAGATTTTGATGAGCTTTGTCAGTTGGAGCAGGGAATTTATGTCCCTCTTGAAGACGACTTCTAAAAGTAAATTAAATAGTAATATGACACCTTCAAATGACCTTCGAATGCTTTAGTGTGTTGCTTGCACTGTGCTTTTACAGTTTCCAGGGTGAGCAATGGGTAAAATTATTACCTTGACATAATTGATCACAAGTTACCCCAGGGATCCTGGACGGATAGGCCACTTCTTTTTGGAAAAAAAGGGTGCAGAAGAAGAATATGAATGGCATTACAAAGACAAGGGTTGAAACGAATGCTCTATAAGCTTAACGAATATTTCTATAACTATTGAATGAATGTTCGAAGGTTCTGAAACATCAAGCCCCTATAACGCCTCTGTGAACACACCTTTTATTGGCACTCCATCATGATGTCTGTGCATTGGCACGTACATGATGTAAGTGTTCTTGGAAACCCACTGTGTCTCCTACTGTCTACTTACTACACGCACCACTACCATGCATGCAGAGAGTTCAGCATAGATAGATTGATAGATAGATAAGTTAGACTCATACAGAAAGAGAGTGTGTGTCTGTGTGTCAAGAAGTGATACATAACGTTGGACCAGAGGGAAGCATGAAATGTGACTCCGTTGCCAGAGAGCCAAATAGAAAAAACTACAATTGCAGCAGAGGGCCCATTTCATCAGTTGAGCGTCATCATCCCGGTACAAGAGAAAAAACCCTACAAGAAACCTAAACACTTCTATGCCCATCTGCTTCGGGACCTATCTCAAGACAGGATAGGGCACCAAGGGATGACAACGGGTCCCAGGGCCGTACAAAGTATGAAAAAGAGGCGAGAAAAGAAGAAAGGAAGAAAAGAACAGTGCATGACCGCTGGCAGCTTTTGAACTTATCATTTTGATCTTAAGCTCGAGTTGCCGTTATGATACGACGTGGTATGCCTGCAACTCTAGTGTATGTAGGGTGTGTGTCTGTGTGTCACTACTCCACTTCAACGCAGAGAGTCACTCCTCCACTTCAGCGGCCAGCTGTGGAAGGAGGTAATCATCCTCATCATCATCCTGTCCCATGTCGAAAATGAATGGCGTTGCTGGAGGTGGTGGTTCAGCGGCTTACACCTTTCCTCCAGCATCTCCGTGCTCCAGTAGGCGACGGTTTCGATGCAGGAACACCAAGGCGTCCAGAAGATGAGGGCTCACCAGGCTATGGCGCTTGTCAGCGATCAGGGCAGAGGTGGAAAACACCCGCTCTGGAGGTGTTGATGTTGCTGGCACACAGAGAACTTCTCGGACCAAAGTAGGAAGACGTGGAAAGCTTGAACTGTGCAGTTCAAAGGACACCAGTGGGTTCTAACGTCGCTCTACCTTCTTCTCTACAAGGTAAGTCTTCACTTAATAAACGTCACCTTCCTCTCCCTCATCTTGGTCATCATTGTCTCCAAGAAGTTGAGCCATGATCTTCTCAGCACCGCTGACGTATGCCTTCTTCTCTGTCTGAGGTTTGACAGTGTTAGCTTTGTCAGATCTACAGGATACGCTCGCCACTCCCACAGAGACCTTGGCAATGATATGTTTCTCAACATCAGCCCTTTGCTTTGCAGCCTGAGAAAGGCCAAGTTGTGACAATGAGGATCTAGGGCTGAGGCTAACACAGCCCGGTTGTTTGGATGAAGGTTATCCAACCCAAACCTCGTAGTGATCTGACTATCCAACTCCGCCTTGACTTTCGCTACAGGTGGTAAGTCGTCTTCGTCTTTCGCCCAGGTGTCAGTTCGCAGCCCATGTAGAAGAGACAAAACTTCAGAGAGAGTAGCGTAGTTTTGACCTGAAAGACAGGCAGTCGCTGCCTCCAGGGCAGCAAGCACCCCCCCCATGAGATCCTCAGCGGCAAACTGCTCCTGTGGGGTGAGTTCAAGGTGCCTATGACCTTTGCCCTTGCTCAGGATTTTGGTCACAGTAGCACGCAACTCCACCAGTCGGTGCAGCATGTAGTATGCGTTGTTCCAGGCGGCTGTGACTTCTTGCACCAATTTCTTGGTGTCTTTCACACCTAACGCCCGCTGCTGCTCTAGCAGTGCTCCTGTAGCCAAAGCGCTGTGGCGGAAATGGGCAACAATCTTGTGACTCCTGGCAAAGAGCGTTTCCAGTACCCGGTCGGAATTGCACAGTGCGGTCTTGATGGCATTCTGGAGCTTGTGTGCAGTACACGCAAAACTGTCTCATCGTAAATCGTCATACAAAATAGCACGGGCCAGCTCGGCATATCCGGCCTGGTCATGGACAGCAACGGTTACCTTGACTTCCACTCCATAGTGTCAGGACACATTCTCCAGCTTCTCCGTTATCCACACACCAGTGTGACGTCCTTGAAGGAGGGCCGTCTCCAGGAAGCATGTCCGCTGTTATCACTCCTCAGGTTCATGCTGATCACCACAATCAGGAAACTCGCTCTAAACAATAGGCGCAGGCAGGCTAGTTGCTTTCCGTTTTGCCTCTTCTACCGGAACGAAATAGGCCGTTGTGGTGGCATAAGCCTGCGTGGTGCAACTGGTCCGTATATCAATTGTCCACGCTACGCTGTCCTGGTTGGACAAAAACCCAGTCAATTTCTCTTTGCCCTCCTGATTCTTGAGTTTTATTATCGAAGCCTTGTACGTATGCGACGGTGGCTTATAGCCAGGGTCGATAAATGCGAGCAGGTCGCGGAGTCCACGAACATTTACGATGTTGTGGGACGCAGATCCGTCCAAAACCATCACGCCAGCAGCCTTGCCCTCATATCGGAGCACGGGCGGACTTCTGGCCTCATCACAACGTAGGCTTCCACTCGTTGCTGCTTTCCTAACGTCTCAGATGCCTTCTTCTGATGGGTGGTTAAATGTTGCTGAAAATTGGACGTCATGCTACCGTTGAACAACACCTTGTTACAAACAGCACACCGCCACATTCTTGCCGTCGTGAGCACTGCGCCGAAAGCAGACAGCCGACCTGGAGCGACACTCACCAACGGACGGCTTCGTGTCGACTACGGAGGAATACACCAAGAGTTTCGTTTTCTTGGCAGGAGGAGGGTCACATAATCTGGCCGATTTGCCATCGCCATAGCGAAGCGGAAGCAAGACTGGAAGTGAAGTGGAAGACTGGGACTCGGAGCATGGCGGGGGTGCGCCTAAATCCATGGCTTGCTCGGCAATCATTGGCTGAATTGGCTGACAGCGGCAGATCGCGAGGCTGGCCTGCCAGTGGTTTTCAAATGCGGTGCAAGGTCAGCATTCATGGTTTACATTAGTTGAGTACAATCTACACGTCAGGTGACGAGTTCATGTCACTCTTGGGCAAATATCCGATACTGGGAAAGTTGAGTGAAGCAATGATGACTGCCGGTTTGCTGCTGCGCTGGTGGAGGCTGATATACTGAGGTGTACCGGTACTTCCGGCCCGGAAGACTGCCAGCTGCAGGCGGCAGCCCAATCCAGCCGGCTGCAAGGCACAGACAGCTCAAGCCGCAAAAACAGAAGGAGCAAGCTAAGCCTGAAGCCTTGGGTAACTTAACGAACGTTCGTTTAGGATATATTAATCTTGTTAATTTGGAATCTGTTCACGAATTGTTATCAAACCTTCGAACATTCGCTTCAACCCTACCAAAGACCACCCTGTCAACATTGCTATTCTTTCAGAGTTGTACTGATGCGGTTCAAGAAGGGGAAGAGCTATTGATTTCAGCAAAAAGAAGGTCAGCCCATCCTCTGTTCAGTGCCAAGCTCCACCAGATAGTTATGGCTAATTTTATTGAATTGAATTGTATCGATCACAGACCAAAAAAGGTATTGCATAGTGGATGTCACCTTTACATTTGATTTCTGAATGTTAGAGCATAAAAGACTGTTTGTCTGAGTGTGTTAAAGTTTGTGCTACAAGGTGCTGACTTGGGGTTTACGAGTTGCGAAAGTACTTTCCTTGTTCACAAAAACGGCCCACTTCTGCCATATATTCCCTATGAAAGAATGAATGAACCCTCTCGAAGGAAAACCTCAGCTGAAGAAAATTTAATGATTTTCAGCTTTGTGCTGGGGCACGGATTTAAACATGTAGCTTCACCACCTAGTCAGGGCTCAATTGAACACACAAAAAAAGATATTGCATATTGAATCGCCTTTATATGTTACTTCTTAAGGTTAATGGATGAAAGACTGCATGGAAGATTGCATGGAAGACTGCATGGAAGATTGCATGAAAGACTGCATGGAAGATTGCATGAAAGACTGCATGGAAGACTGCATGGAAGACTGCATAGTAGATTGCATGAAAGACTGCATAGAAGATCGCATGAAATACTGCATAGAAGATTGCATGAAAGACTGCATGGAAGATTGCATGAAAGACTGCATAGAAGATTGCATGAAAGACTGCATGGAAGATTGCATGAAAGACTGCACAGAAGATTGCATGAAAGACTGCATGGAAGATTGCGTGAAAGACTGCATAGAAGATTGCATGAAAGACTGCATGGAAGATTGCATGAAAGACTGCATGGAAGATTGCATGAAAGACTGCATGGAAGATTGCATGAAAGATCTGTAGGTCCGAATGTGTTAGTGTTAGTGCTACACTGATGTGCTGACTTGGAGTTTACGAGATAGGAAAGTACTTTCCTTGTTCACAAACACCAAACTCTTCAGCCATATATTCCGTACGAAAGAATAGATGCAACCCTTCAAAGGAAAACCTAAGCTGAAGACAATTTTGTCATGTTTAGTTCTGCGCTGGGGCAGGATTTAAACAAGTTTCACCAAATTGACTACCAATTGAGATTCACTATCATTACCTGCTATACCATCATACCATCCTCACACAATGGTGACTCGAAGGTCAAACAGACTCCATCTGCTGGGCAGTTTGGTAGGTTGACTTTGAATCCCGGTGTTGGCATAAATGAGTGTGAGCATCCAAATTCTTTGATCAACGTAATCTCTTTCCGTCTTCAATTTTATCTTCTTCAGTCTTTTTCTCTCTCTAGTCATAGGTACAATCTCTAGGCAACCTGAATAGATACCACCAACAATACCATGCTGACATCCGTAGTACCTCATCCACACGCACACACACACACACACACACACACACACACACACACACACACATACACACACACATCTCACTCTTGCTTAACCTGTACAGCCCTAGGACCCGTTGCTATTCCCTAGTGCCTTATCCTGTCTTGGGATAGGTCCCGAAACAAGCGGGGCATAGAACTGCCTAGGTTTTTTGTAGGATTTTTTCTGTCTCGGGATGCTGGCGACTCAACTCAGGCCTTCTTCTCCTCATGAAACCTTTTTTCTCACTGACAACGGAATCGCATTCCACCTTTCCTTCTGGTCCAACGATAGTTTACATCAATTATTGACACACAGCCACACACACACGCACAAACACACATTCACGAAAGATAAGAAAAAGGCTACGTTCACTCCTGATATAATGTTTTGTTTGACTGCAACTGGCATGGCATCGTATGCTTTTGTGCCATAACTTCGTGAAATGAGTTTTGAACGTTCCCAGCCTTTATCACTGCCCATCATCAGTTATGAATCATAAGAAGCTAAGGCTCTTCAACCTCTTATGAATATGGTCATTAGTCTTCGCGTGGCTACTTACGTTACCGGTGACATTGCTGGGGACACCCTGCAGGCTTCACTGTTGTCATTTCCTGCTGCATCCACAATAGTTATTCCAGCCTGAAGTGAAAATAAAAGGCAATACCTCTAATATTGACAATCAAATCTATCTCAAAAAGCAAAAGGGATCATCTGTTGGGAATGTTTACTTTTGGAAGCTGCCCTCCTTAAATATTATGCAACTTTGTTGCAAGGCAAAGGGCCATTTTTTGCTTTGCTGTACAGTAGCGCTTCAGCATGTCTTTTTGTGTTTTAATGTGTTGAGAACGCCACAATGTTCCTTTTCGATCAATGCTTGAATGAGAGGTATGGCCGTGTCTAGAACATAATTGGTCCTTTGACCAGATTATCCACTGAAATGGCAGAGTCTTGGGATGATGCTGACGGCAGTGCTCTCGCAGCTGAAAGGGAAAAGGCTGAGAATTGCAGGTGTCGGAAAGGTCGATGCATACGCAGAACGGAGGTGAAGGTAGAGACGAAAGCTTGATCTCTGGAGAGTTGTATGGAGAAACTTCCAGTCCGTCTACCCTACCTAGCCCAAAGAACGTCGTCAAGCCCTCGGAGAGATTCTGTGGAGGATTGGTTAGCGAAAAGTCGCGATTGTACAGAAACTTCCGATGAGCATGGGACACTCTCAACAAGGAGTTTGTGAAACAGTCGCCAAGCGTGAGGTACTTGGCGGGAGACCTGCAGCGTGCGGAAAGTCTGCTGAAAGGTATTTGCGAGCTTGTGGAGAAGCAGAAGGAACTGCTGGTCGTGGAGCAACTCGAGGATAAACTTTTGAACTTAGAAGTTTGGAAGCAAGACTTCGAACATGACATCGAGTTGTTGGTGGACATAAGTTTGTTTCTCAAGCAGTCTGGGAGTAACGCAAGGCCAAGGTCTGAGGTTAGGCTGGTTGGAGATAAACGAATTTGTTCGCCGGTGTTGCCGACGTCTGTCTCTGGGCGACTCAGTGGGCAGTCACTGAACCTACAGGCTGGACAGCAGGAAGATAAGTCAACACGGAACCATCGGCAGTCGTTGAGAGATCCTGTGCTTCCATGTGCAAGTACAGCTGGAATCTGCAATGGCTAGCCTGTGGACAGCGCACATTTGTGCTGGCACCAGTACTCTCACTCAGACAGTGGGCGCGTTCGATTAGTAGTATGAATCGGTTCATGAATCGATTCGTACCACGTAAAAGGCGTTCGATCACCACATGAATCGATTCCGAATCGATGCAACCTATTCGCATCGGGCCATATGAATAGCCAGCATCGATTCTGGTTTTCCATGGAAACCGGCCGGCTCGTGGTTAGCGCGCGGTAGGCTGTGTACAAATAATCGATCTCACCTCGTCTGAAAGACGGCTTTCGCTTGCTCCAGTTGTTTGACTTCGTTTCCCTTACGCTCGCATTCGCTGTAGTCACTCCTCTCGCCCTTTGGCACGCGGAGGTGGCCACAATTTCGGGCGACAAGGCGTCTACCCATCC
>JAOWAR010154657.1:0-10973 GCA_028571005.1 Clathrina lutea
GGGGGCAATTGCATTGTACTGGTATGTAGAGGATACAAAAGGACAACGCCCATAAACGGGGTTGCAACTAGTTTAGCAAATAGGGGAAGCACTACTAAAATATTACGCTTCAGCTTGGTTTTCCGGAAAAGTCCACTTTATGGGCAAAAGAACCCCCCATATTTTAGGCAAGCTACGCCACTGATATGACTGTGATATCTGTATTACTGTGATTACTGTGATACCGATATTACTTTTATGGAGTAATATATATTTTAGCATTTGTTAACATCTACACCAATGCGTCTCCGCGCCATATTGTCGACCATTTTGTTTCCAAGTGCACATCATTATTAGACAGAAGCACATGGTTTGTTCAAACCTTCTTGTGGGACAGTGGTTTCCAAAGGCCAACATTACTGTAATCGGGTACTCCCCTTCGGCCTCGATCAAGTCCGGCGATGTTCAGTGCGGTTGTTGATGCGGTGGAGTGGATCATTACTAACAAGCTCTCTGTGGATACCCTCCTGCGTTACCTTGACGACTTCCTGGATGTGGCTGGTCTGTCAATAGCCGCTGCACAACATCAGCTGGCGGTGATACTTGCAGTGTTCGCCTACTTGGGCATTCCCGTTGCCGAGGAGAAGACGCTCGGTCCAACACAGGCTTTACCCTTCCTGGGGGTGGTCCTAGACACTCTAATCTTAGCAGCCCGTCTGCCGGATGACAAGCTCACCGAGCTTCGCCTTCTTCTGCAACGGTTTCTGTCTACCCGCAAGGCAACTTACGGCTCATTCGAACAACTATTGGGCAAACTCTCCTTCGCCGCACGTGTTGTTGTACCAGGCCGCACCTTCATTTGACGGCTGTGGGACCTTAAGAGACGCTATCATAAAGCCAAGCCCTACTTTCGAGTCACCCTCTCAGATGACTGCAGGTGTGACCTCCGGTGGTGGCAGGACCTTCTGAAACGCTGGAATGGGCGCTCCTTCTTCATGGGTAGGGAGCCAACGCAAACATCGGATCTGGGCCTTTTCACTGATGCTAGTGGCACTGGTTAGGGTGCTTACTATGGAGACCAAGAAAGATGGATTTACGGCACCTGGTCAGCAGATATGCTGAGTCGCTGTCGATCGAATACAAGGAGCTATATGCCATCGTAGCAGCTTGTGCAGCGTGGGGCAGCCAGTGGCTGCGACACGAAGTCCTATTCCACTGCGACAACAAGTCAGTCGTGGATGCCATCTCAGCAGGCTCAAGTCGTTCCCCATCAGTCATGGATCTCCTCCGCTGTTTGTTTATGATTTGCAGTTTGAACAATTTCGCAGTTTCTGCTGTGCATGTCCCAGGCGTCTCTAATGCTGTTGCTGATGCTCTTTCTCGCTCTAAACTGTAGGCATTCCAACTTCTGGCTCCAGCGGCACAAGCAGCACCAGACCCAGTTCCTGCCTTCCCCTTGGAGGAAAGCTTCTGGACAATGTCTGCCGATACGCAAGCTTAGCTATTGCAAACAGCACCCATCAGACATACTCCACAGGAGAACGGTGCTACATTGGGTTCTTCACGGTCTGCAGATGGTATCCCTTCCCGGCATCAGACACCCAACTTAGCGCCCTTGCTGCCCTCCTCGCGGCACGAGACAAACCTGGCACCATTCGTGTCTACATATCCGCAGTGAGAAATCTTCACATTGAGCTTGGGATGGAATAACCTATCACTAACGTGGTACTGCTGCCGAGGGTTTTGAAAGGGATAGCACGGGATCTTGGCCCGGGTGCAAAAAGACCGCGGCTGCCCATCACCACCAACATCCTTCGCCAACTCATTGATGTTCTGCTGGGGTCATCGAGGCATCTGATTGACCGGTACATGCTGCAGGCAGCTATGCTCCTGGCATTCCACAGGTGCTTATGTTGTGTGGAGTTCACCTGCCCACCATCTTACAACAGTCACAAGCATGCAGGACGTTGAATTTGACGATGAAGGCATGCGCTTTACGATCAAGCAGTCAAAGACAGACTCATTCGGGAAGGGCACCAAAGTACATGTTGGCAAGTGTGAACCACCATTGTGTGCACCAGCGGCGTTGATCACGTACTTTCCATTCTCACCAGGATCTCCTGAGGAACCCCTGTTCAGTTACCAGGATGGACGTCCCCTCACCAAGGCAGCCTCCGTGGAGGAAGTTCGGTAGCTGACAAACCTCGCAGCCATACCGAACACGACCCAGTACCATGGGCACTCCTTTCGAATAGGGGCAGCCACTTCCGCAACCATGGCGGGCCTACCTGACTGGCAAATCCGTGCTATGGGCAGGTGGAAGAGCGACAGTGTTTTACGGTACATCATCCAGGACGCTTCAGCCATGAAGCGGATAACTCAAAGACTCTTGACTTTTCAGCCATGAAGCGGATCGCTCGAAGACTCTCGACTCTGGCATGAACACATCTGCATGTACTTTCCCCCTGCTTTCAGAATATTCCTTAATTACCTGACCGATGGTCTTTGTCTGTCGGTTGCTAGCCAGGGGTTGTGCTGCACCTTTCCTTGGGGTAGCTCACATGCTCACTCGCGGCTGGATGTCAGGTCATGGGCAACCCTATCCTGCACACCGGGTCACAGGTTGTACAACACGAGGCAGGTCACAGTCACTCGCGAGCTCTGGGTCACTTCGTGCACACCCTGCTCCAGCTACTCAAGCTCAGCTCAAGTCCCTATCATGACTGCCTCCAGCCGCGCATGCACAGCTCACCCCCAAAGCCCAACCAGGTATCATGTTGTTCGGGGGGATGTTAATGCCCATTATACAGGGAAACCAATATCACTGTGAGACCAACATTACTGTTATGGCCGTAATACTGCGATACCCATATCACTGTGATGTCTGTATTACTGTGATACCAATAAGACTGTGATGCCCTTCTTAATAGCTCGGCCAGCGCGACCAGTGCCTACGGGTCGTTTACGGCCAGGCTACGTGCATACCCTGTTCGGGAGCCACCCTTGTACAGCATTCGCGTCCACGTCCGCATCTGCGTTCGCACCGATTCTTCGATCTGTCACGAACGGGCGAGTCAAATTAGAATGCAGAAAGGAAAAAGAATTCAGGTTGTAGTCAGATCTAGATAACTCCTGGGCCTGACCAGTCGAGCTCTTGCGGAGAAAAAAAACCGGCAATAAAGTGGTGTAACCACGTCACGATCTACTACTAACGTTACTACCATTAGTTGACGACATTTGTCAATGGAGTGGACAAGCGATATGGAAGTCCATTTTATTCAAGCGTGGTACGACCTCATGAAGCAGTCCCAGGGTAGCATAATGCCAAACGCAGAGAAGTTACTTTTAGTGAAGAACAAAATGAACGACTACGTCAAGGCTTTCATGCCATATCACGACGGAGCAGTACAAACATAAGTTGGACTCCTGGCGGAAGAAATCGCGGAAGATCTATGAAAACAAATCGGCGATCGACGGCAACGGGGCAGCTGGTAAAGTCCAATATCAACCTGGAGGCAGCAAAAGCGAACTGGGCCCAGTTTCATCTGTGGCAGTTCTTCGCTGATCCGTCCTTCGGTCCAGGGCGCAGCTCTTTGAGCACTGTGATTGAAATTGCGGTTGCATCTTCTCCCCCGACCACCGAGCTTTGGCTCTCTGCACCTGAGGGCAGCTGCGATGCAAGCGGCGCTCCTGTGAGAAAAATAAACTGCCGAATCACCCCGGTTTAAGTCATTCACCTGGCACAGCCATAGCTAGGTCAACGGGAAACATGCATGCCGTAGATCGTCCAGTCTCTCTGACAGCGACCTCCATCGATATCAAGTCCCTTGTGTCATCAGCAGATCTAGAGTCTTCTCAAGCTGCACCTGGCTCAAGCCCACCGGCAGTATCTACAACGTCAAGCAAATCCTGCTCGGCCACAGTGTCTCCTACTTCTCATTCACCGACTGGCCTTCATTTCTTCGGTGATAGTGGTGGAGGGCCAGATGATCATGAGCATGACATTGACTGGGCACCACCAGCGAAAAAGAAGGATACTGTCACCCCTTCTGCAGCCGGCCGTACTTCAAGCAAGTTAGAGATGCGGCAGCATAAGTTTGAGACATTTCAAGAGGAAATGTTTAAAGAAGAGAAAGCCTTCGCATTGCAAAGACAATAATTTGAAGAAAAAATGCTTGCACAGCAAGCAAAAATATGGTCAGAAATTGAGGAAAGGAAGGAAAGGTACGACGATGAACGACAACGGGAAGACCGTGAGTATTACGATAGGAGGGAGCAGGAACGACGGGAGTAGGAAGATGCGAGGGAGAAGGAAAGAATATATAGGGAAGAAAAGAGAGAAAGAGAGAGGATTGAATTAGAAGAGGAGCGCGGGAGAAGTGACAAAGAAGCTTGGCATAAAATCAGCTGGCCAGCTCACCCCGTCTTCCTTTTTCCAGGCAAACCTTTTTACAAACATATTCAAGAAATAAGCAACTTTATATGATAAGCCAAAATATATGCTGATTTACATGTTTGTTGCATTTGCCTTATTTCTTCACAGCTTCCTTTTGTGTGTTTGTGCTGTTGTGATAGTTCTGTTCTTTGAAGAGTGTACGTAAGACAGTTGTGACCAAGTATTTTTAAAGTGAAAAACGTTACTGTTAGCCAACTCTGCAGACTAATTGCTAGTGTTGTGTCATGAACAAAGAAAGATTATTTACATTAGCAGAGATAAACTCATTCATGCCTGTCCCGCAAAGAAAGTTAAATAGCTGCAGGCAGTGCATCCCGAATAGGGAGAGCACCGGAACTCAGTGGTCCTGGCTGTGCACCTAACACTGGGAAATAGTCAGCTGGATCTGGGGTAAGCGAAATCTTAGGCCTATCTGCCGCTCTTTCACAGACGTCGTAAAAAGCGCAGCAGACGATGGGAGCCTTTGAAGCAAAGTTCGGATCTGAGATCCGACCCATCGTCAGGATCTTAAATCGCTCTTTGGTAGCACCAAACGTTTGCTCAGATATTCTTCATACCTTGCACAGAGCCCTGTTCAGTTACTGCTGGTTTCCCGGCTGTGGGGGATAGGCATAACCTTTCATGATACTCGATGATATTGCAATTGCAGAATCAGCCACCAAATACTGCTTCATGCGTGTCTGCCCAATCACTCGGCTTTCCTCACCAAGCTACAATCCATCATCAAGATTCTTTCTCAAAGGACTGTGCTTGAAAGCGAATGCATCACCTAAGCTCCCTGCTCTGCCAACATCAACAAACGTGTACAAGCCCTCACTGTTCACAGTTGCCAGGATTACTGTTGCGTACCCGCGCCCTATTTTGTGTTTAAATCTATTTTTACATAATTTGTATCTTACGTGTATAGTATACCCGCGCCCTATTTTTGTGTTTACTATTTTTATAATTTGTGTCTACGGGAACTCAAAGGCTCCCTTCGCCTCGACAGTCTCGTCACAAACGTTTTACCGACACAACACTTTTTTTGTTCTTATCAATCGGCTGATTTGTGTGCGTGTAAAATGGGACGGGATAATAATTAACGTAATCCGTTGCAAGCTCAGTCTGCAACAATTACCATTGCTGGGAACAATTTGTAGCACCAAAATGCGTCTCCCAAAACAACTGGCTTTCGAATTTTCATAAATGTGCCGTCCACAGAGCCACAGCACATAGGCAGGCCAGAATGTTCCTCACATTGAGCCATGTCCTGCTTCAAGGCAGCACCAACGGGAAGCTTAACTGCCAGTGGGGCTGGCAGACGCGAGAGTGTGTCCATGCTGTGATGGATTATACCATTGACAGTGGAAGCACCAACATGGAAAATGTTCGCCAGGTGACTTTCAGCAGAACCATGGGCCAGCCAGCTCAATACCGTCGCCAAACGCTTCTCAGCTGTTACTGGTTTCCTCATCGGGGTTTCTTGGAAAGAAATTTAAGCGAGGCACAAACGCAGCAGCCATTTGAACGTGGCAGTACCAACTCGAAATTCCTCTAAGTACTTCAAGTCTAAGTACTCCTTGCACGTGACGACTGATCCAGTCGATAATATAATTTTTTGAGCGGTCTGTCTCCACTTCCAAAGAACGTCCTAAAAAGACTGCTGTGATGCTGGCGTGGGGTGCACTGCCCAAAGAGCTTTGATCTTCTCATTCTCATGATGTCATTTATTCCACTGGGGGAAAGGACAAACTTACGTACGATTGACCAGCGTAGGCCATCATGAAACAAAGAAAATGGCTCTGGAAAGCACCATGGAAAAACAGAACGATGAGTTTGACCCCGAAGATTGGTTTGCAAAGAGCTCAGCATGACTTGATGATGGGAGCTGCAGGCGCAACACGAACTCCAGAACACACCCGAGCCAAACAGTAGTCTACCAGACAAGTCAATTCTTCTCTTCAGTCAAATCTCCGGGACAGCACCATGCGCGTACTGGCCGCTCGGCTCACATCCACGGACACAACCCTCCCCGCGCCCACCCCGTGTGAGGGCTTGAGCTAGATTTGGACGCAATCAGACATTTGTCGAACGCAGGTTTGGACACAGTGTGAGGGCGCCCTTGCCAAGCAACTAAATGTGTAGAGAGCATTCCAGGTCGTTAGCTCTTACCAAGTAACTGATTGTGTAGGGAGCATTCCAGGCCGTTCAGCTCTTACCAAGTAACTGATTGTGTAGGGAGCATTCCAGGCCGTTCAGCTCCTACCAAGAAACTGATTGTGTAGGGAGCATTCCAGGCCGTTCAGCTCTTACCAAGTAACTGATTATGTAGGGAGCATTCCAGGCCGTTAAGCTCTTACTGGCAAGCAACAGATTGTGTAGGGAGCATTCCAGCCTGTTCAGCTCTTATCAAACAACGGATTGTTTAGGGAGCATTCCAGGTCGTTCAGCTCGTACGAAGCAACCGATAATGTAGGGAGCATTCCAGGTCGTTCAGCTCTTACTGGCAAGCAACAGATTGTGTAGGGAGCATTCCAGGCTGATCAGCTCTTACCAAACAACTGATTGTGTAGGGAGCATTCCAGTCCGTTCAGCTCTTACGAAACAACCGATAATGTAGGGAGCATTCCAGGCCGTTCAGCTCTTACCAAGCAACAGATTGTGTAGGGAGCATTCGAGGTTTTACAGCTCAGACTAAGCCATTGATTGTGTAGGGAGCACTCCAGCCCGTTAGCTTTTACCAAGCAACTGATTGTCTATAATAAGTATTCCAGGCTGTTCAGGTTTTACCAAGCACGTGATTGTCGGGGGAGAGGGTCAGCCGAGTTTACTCTTTGCAGAATGCGAAGAATCATAAAGTGGAAGTCTGCCTTTAACTCCTTCGGCGGTTTCTTGCGGTCACAAGTGAGATGTTGATCATGAAATTCACCCGAGCCTGGTTGTCAGTGTACAAGTCAAAGACATAAACGCCAGCATCTAAGAGCATGGATGACTGCGAGGGTCTCCTTTTTGGTTTCCATGGAATACGTTTTCTGCAGGGGTTAGTTTTCAACTTGTGTCTGGGTGCTAGCCATCATCCACTTCTTGGGACAGCACTGCTGCGAGAGCAGACTCATTTGCATCAATGTGCAAACTAAAGGCCTGAACAAACGGCGAGAAGAGAACAGGGGCCTGAATAAGAGGTCGACTTGGAAACCAGGATCCAAGAAAACTTCTCAATTGAGTCACATAGTGAGGCTTAGGCTAATCTTACAGCTTGCAGCTTGTTGGGATCGGGGAAAATGGTGAAATGAAGCCAGGTATACATAATAGATTTCCAAGGTAAGGAATCTCAACGGCACTCAAGGTGCATTTCGTTGGTTTGCAGTGAAGTTGGTGATCATGGATGTCTTGGTTCGTCTTCAACCACTTTTGCTCATGGACTTGCGAGTTCTTCAAGTCCTCGTCTAATCTCGGCTGATCGACGGATCCTTTTTTTTTATCAGCCGAATCTCCACGGGGAAAGAACAACCCGTCTGGTGCTACCACACTATTGGCAAAGTGCCCGAAGAGCGGTCGTGCAACCAGCACACAAAGTGATCTTAATTGCCCGGGTGTGACCACACAAAGTCACCATGCCCAGGTGTGAGTACATAAAGTCACCTTGCCCAGCTGTGCTGTTCATGAAAGATGCATTGAGTACAAACAAGTTGGTCATTTTCAGTTAATATGCCCGCAGAACGTCAAAACGTTTTCATTCTCACAGCCGGTGTTGGGCAACTGAAATTGAACCAGACATCTGCATCGACAGGAGCTAATCCGTATCCATTGCCACCATGTTGGCATGGCGACTGAAGATGATCTAGTATCGACCTAGAGGATCCCTGACACTGGTAGCAATACTGACATAGGTAATACAGAAAGAATTTTGACACTGAAAGAAAGAGAAGAGGAAGAAATGACACGCGGGGAGGGCTTGAACCTGCGGCGCCATCGCCTAGCACAGCCGGAATGCCACGGTCTTAACTGCTCTTCCACTCAGCCAATTGAAAAGACATTGGCTTTGTGGGGCGCTATGGGCATTCCAACTATTCGAGCCCTCCCTGCGTGTCATTTCTTCCTCTTCTCTTTCTTTCAGTGTCAAAATTCTTTCTGTACTACCTATGTCAGTATTATTCTTCTTTCGCGCTGGTCCGAAAGGATTTCTAGCGCTGTCTTCTCTTTACAGCGCCGCTTCGGCTGCTCTCTTCTTCTTCTTCGTCTTCTACCCCTCCCCTTCCCCTCCCCGGGACAACCGTGTACAGTTGCAATGCCCATAGCGCTCCACGAAGCCAATTTTTTTGAATTGGCTGAGTGGCAGACCTGTAACGATCGTGGCATTCCGGCTGTGCTAGGCGATGGCGCCCTAGGTTCGAGCCCTCCCCACGTGTCATTTCTTCTTCATCTCTTTCTATCATCGTCAAAATACTTTCTCTGCTTCCTATGTCAAAGTAACCTAGAGAGTTTTACAAAAGTTTTGCGTTGAATGTCACAAAGTTGCAAAGTAAGTGCCCGTGTGAAGTACAGCTGTCACCAGACTTAACCAAGTGAGACCTAAAACAAAGGTCTACCTTCCTAGATCTACTGGTGACGGCACTTTGGGCCATGATCGTGCAAACAGCTCATCTGTACCAACTTTGGATCAGTTCTTGCGAATCTTCACAATGCAGTACTGGCTCTTTTGAGATGCTGATGCAACAGGGCGGTGACCTGTGAAACACCGTTCTGCTTCTCAAGGGGACTGCTGTCATTTTTCTTGACAAATTGATGGACTTCGGGCAAACGTTTTTAGTAAGTCTCAAGAATGTGCGGGTCCTACTTGCAACGAAATCCAAAAGAAAAAAAGGAACAGCAAAGAATGTCTTTTTCTCACTCTTTGAAAAGGAACATTGTCCCGGCGAACAACTTAATGCCGACAACGGAAACTTACTGGGGACTATTCATGGCACCTGGGTAAGAGAAAATCGTTTTTCTAGGGTCTTTAGAGCCATTTTGGTAAGGGAAAATTTGCTCAAAAATCGACAAGACGCTAGCCAACCACTGGACCTATTGATGGGGATTTATAGAACAAGTCAGACCACGTAGTGATCACCAGCTTTTCTTGGCTATACAAAGTATGTAATGTTAAACATATGAACAGATTTGACTTAAATTTCTAAACGCAAGAGTTAGTTTCATTGTAGTGTGATTTTTACTTGACATGTTTAGTGCTAGCACATTTGTCAAGTCGTAGACTCTTTACAATGCACATTCTCAAAGCTTGAGCTCTCCCTCCCAACATTAGCCGTTTTTCAGTGAGGTGAGACAAATTGGGAAGAGGTAGTACAACCCAGTAATGGCTTTTGGGGTGGTCGTGGTGGGACGTTGATACATTCCGCATCACATTCTTCAAATAATCCAGAATAGCTGTTGGCCATTGTGTGGTATGAGACATAGTGTAAATCAATTCAAGAATGCACTGTCTCCCTATCAATGTGACTGTGTGGCAGATTCACTGCCAGTAGTCAAGAGATGAGAGAGTACCTGCCCAAAGTGGCTATTATTCTTTGGCTTGTAGAAGAACTTCTGAAGCCCAGATTCAGTACTCAGATCGACAGCTGCTCTGAGGACATGGCTTGTTCTCACCCAGATCAAAGGCTGCAGATGTTGATGCACCTCTGACTGAGTGACCTTTAAAATTGCTGCTATTAATACCTGTATTAGTGAGGACTGCTTTGATCAATCTTTCCATTTTTGAGGAGAAGATAGGCTCGTGAGATTTGATTATGCCCTACCTATTCAGTGTGAAGGCGTCTGTCACCTTGTCAAATGCACCCTAGCCCAACCCATGTACTTTAGGAGGTGATTGATAAGGCGGGATGTTGGACGGTCGAGGCCAATTGCCCACATTAATGTACGTATACAATGCGCCATGCATGCACCATGTACAGAGGCATGAACTCCAGAAAAACTATGCAAGGTCCCATTTCGATTGATGGGCGGTCCCATCAGAGACAGTGAACTGAAACCATGTCTGGCAATTAAAAAAGGAATTAAATTAGAAAAGGGGAAAGGGAAGGAAAGGAAAAATTATACAAAGAGAGAAGAGTAGTTTCTCAGGCCTCTGCTCCAAGTGCTTTGTCCTCACAATTTCTTTCCATGAAGAATTGCCGGACACAAAAACTCTCTCTCTCACGCACACACACACACTCTCTCTCGACTATCTCTCTTTATCTCTCTCTCACTTGAAACGCTATCACAATGATGGCTGCTCTATTTCTCTATTTCCTCTAATTCAAGCGTATTATATGAAAGATCAAGAGAGGGAGAGGGCGCCGTGAAGAAGACAACTCAAAAGCTAGATCAAGAAGACAAGAAGAAGCTAGGAAGAGAAGATAAGAACAAAATGGCAGGTAACCATGCCAACTATAGTAGCTATGACAACATTGCGACATGCCCCTTCTCTAGATGGTTTTAGAACCAAGCCATATCGCAATGTTGCCTACAACTTAAGATTTTTGCATACCGATCAATATCGATCGATATCGGGTGAGATTCGACC
>JAOWAR010154668.1:0-10972 GCA_028571005.1 Clathrina lutea
ATAATAGCCAGGCATGAGGTCATTGCTTTTTGACAGACACATTGAAAGACAATAAAATGATAATAATTAGCTTTTCAATAATAATGACTGTTACTATATCACGGCAATTTGGCCACACGGTTTCATCTTCAATGATGCCGAAAATTGGCACCTGTGCTATGCCTTTCATACTTCCAGTACTGGAAATGAAAGGGCAGATTACCAGCTTTCTGTAGATACCTTGTTTGTCGAGATCAACCCAAGGATCGATGAGAACGAAGTACAATCCTCAGAGAGATCTGAAGTGGGGGCAAAGCGGGCCGAAGTGGGGACCATAGCATTCGGACCCGTGACAAATTTCAGGGGTCCGGCGCTGGCGCCTAGGCTCACAACGCAATTCATATTCAAGTATGTGAATGTAGCATACCAGATCGCCATGTACAATAATGAAAAATTCCAATCACCTTTTTCCCCTACACCAGCTGAGAATGCAGTCGCAGCAGAGTTCGATCCTGCAACGCGTCAAAAGTCACTTGAAGCTAGAAAACATTACCGGCCTCAGGTGGGCATCGTATCCAGGATCTCCGGACTTGCACACCTAAGCTCTAACCATTGAGCTACCGAGACCCACGCACACCTTGTCCAAGCAATTCAACGCGCTTTTCTGCCGACAGCATTGCTGCTACCTGATTCTGTCAGTCTGCACCGATCCAAACTCTGGATGGTTGCCTGCCCCAGAGACTCGTGAACGAGAGCTGTCTAGGAGGCTAGCATGCTCTAGCCTTCGCTAGACTGAAAGGAATTCGAAAATTCTCGTTATTCACCCTCCCGTTGTATTCTACTTTCTAACTCTAAACTTTCTGTCGGTATCTGCTTTGGCGGCTGCGAAGGCTAGCATGCTCAAGGCTTCGCTAGACTGAAAGGGATTTGAAAATTCTCATTCTTCACTTTCCTGGTGTTATCTCCTTTCTAACTTTAGCTTTCCTGTCAGTATGTGCTGCGGCTGCACTCTCAGCCGTGCAAAAAAGAAAGTGATTGTAATTTGATATCTCCTGGCGTGATTGGACTACTTCAATTTGACTGAACTCAAGTACTGGCCTTCTGAGGCCAATGCTGAGGCGGGCATAGGCAACAGGACTGTAGTCACCCTGTCCATAGCGGTCGTACCAGGTAGGGTCCGTGTCCGTTGAGAGTTACTTGGCTTGCCTTGCAGCCAGCTTTTTTTTAAGCTGACGGCGTCGTCTAGCAGGTTAGAGCGTGTGAATTTCTTTACGGCTAGGCAAAAGTTGCGGAAACTCTCTGATCGCTCGTTTAGCCTGATAAGGATTTCTGACCGCACGCTAAGCTTGACGAAGCCTTTGGCACTGAAGTTGAAATGTAACCAACTTTGAATCTTGTCGCTTGTATCAGAGCAATGTCCCTAACACAATGATAATAATAATACTAATGGTGCAAGTTGGAATCAATTTTCACCAGAAACCAAGCTTAGGCCAATTGCCCAAGAACTTCATAAAAAAAAAGTTAATTCCACCGTACTAGTACTATGAGGGCAAGAGTTGAAGTGCTGAAAACCTGCACACTACACAGTGAGCTAGTTTTCAAGACAATGGTCAACGAGCAGTCTGATGACATACCACAGCAGTCTTGCAAGAAGCGAATCCACCACACGTAGGTCTGCTCTTCCTTCTGATGCAGGTTGCTGCCTTTTGCCCCGTCGAAAAGCGCTGGGAACATGTTCTCTATGGTTCTGGGTTTCAGCACTGCCTGGTTCAGGTCAGTCACAAAGAGAGACCTGCAGACGAAAGACAGCACAAAATGCGAAGCACTTTATATTCGGTTCTATTGCATACTCACATAATCATCTGCTTTTGATTCTACTGCTAGGTACACATGCATCTCAGACGAGAAAAGTGGAACAAATCGGAAAAATCCAGCAAACGGAAAGTTGATGTAGGAACACTAGTATATCAGACTAAAAATACCAGAAACCACTGATCTGCCTGGCAGCACACAGGCTTAGGCAAGTCTATGACACTGGCTATCACTGTCAGGTCACATCAGTATCGGGAGCAATCAAGGTCGAGGCCAACAGGCTTAAGCTTCAGAGCGTGACCGTACACTGGATTCAGATTGAATCATTTTAAGTGGAAATAAAGTGACAGAGTGACGGTTACGCACTAGGATTTGTACAAACTGCACAATGAATGACTTACCTGCATTTTTCAGGCTCTGAACGGATGACACTGAGGAAATCCAGACATGAAAGTCCTTCAAATAGCTGATCCAGTTGCGCTTTTCTCGACACTACACAGTCATGAAGTAGGATGCAGTTGATGAGTGGTCCCATTAGCCATATTACAGTAGACAGTGGCCTTGTGAACCCACAGTTGATCACAATTTCACGGGCAGAATCGTGACACAGGAAGTCAACCAAGCTGTCTTCAGACTCCCAACTTGTCAGCTACAGTACAGAACATTCTGCAAATGAGAGTGAGGATCATGCTATATAGTCAAATACCCAGCAGAGTCAAAAAAAAGTTCATCCCAATGTGTCATCTAGCCATATTACACACATCATGCCCAACCCCACGTTCTTTGTGCCCATAAGCGTAGTCCACGTCTTCCCCGTTTCATTCCATTATCCTAGCATAAACATGACCTGTGAAAGCATGGCAATTTATGCATGCAAATACCTGTGGCCATAATAGCTGGACTCTGTTGAGCAGTACGTGCTATACACTGGTACCAGGTGTATGGCAAATTGCAGACAATATTTAACGCATCGCCACAAGTGCCAACCACATACTGCGTCAGCCATACACTGCGTATTGATGCATTACAGTGTATATTTCGGCCACCAATATTTTGGGTGACATCAAATCGAACGCAATAATGACACTTGACTCGGACTTTCGCGAAGCTAATATTTTGAGCAATGGCGGAAAGGCAAACTTTCGGTTGTTTGAAGGGATCATGATCGTGGCACAAAGGCAACTTTTCAAACCTACCATGCGCAACCTGCTGATCCACGGTCGTCTCTCCAAATCCGACCGTTGACTTGCGCGATCGGAAGCTCGAGCACCCGTCGTCAGACGTGTTTGGCTCGGAAACAAAGTGGAACACAAAAACGAACTGGCGGCCCGACTCGAAGAGCTAAGAGCCGCTAGCACTGCCTGCACTGTGGTACTTACTTGAGGCCTGAGAGTGCTCCCAGTCTGCTCAGCCACAATCAGGTGGCGTGTTCATAGCCGCAGCGCGAGAAGTGGTTGTCAGCGGGTTTTTCTTCAGTCTTGGTTTACTAGGCGAGTTAGTCCTATTTCACTAGCCCTTGCCATGTTGGTCTGTGCTCAAGGCGGCCAAAGCTCAGTGAAACGGATAATTGGTCACTTTCATCGATGACCGGACTGCACCGAGCGAGATGGCCGCTAGTGGGTCACGCATGGTAAGTTTGAAAAGTTGACTTTGCATTATGATCCCTTCAAACAACCAAAAGTCTGCCTATCCGGCATTTGCTCAGAATATTAGCTTTGCGTAAATCCGAACCAAATTTCAATATTGCGTTTGGTTTGGGTTCACTCAAAACGTTCGTGGCCGAAATATACGCTGGTAATGCATGCATGCCGTCAAATATCATATATCTCAAGGACAGCGCAGGTTTAAACATTTAGGTTTCTGAAACCACAGTATCAGTCAGTGAGGTATAGGAATATCTGGCCTGAGGTATAGGCAGATACTAACTGAGAGAGAACTGGAGGAAGTTTGCCTAGAGCATGCGTCTCACCTGATCTATGAAGACAGCTAAGTCTGCAGACACAGGCTTTTCCAGATCAGACGCGTCCACAGCAGGCAGACCACCAACGATGTAATTGTAAACAGCTGGAGCGAAAACGTCGAAGGGCAAACCAGTGTGAAGGACACCATGAGCGATCATTTTCCCAGCAGTGGTGAATTTCCCTTGCTCAAGGAGAGAAACACTGTAGACAGGGTAGAGACCAACGGCAGAACTTTCAAACCAACCACATGTGGCAAGACCATTGGCCAAAAGAGTGACAAACTCCCTTTGCGGTCCACCACCATCTGCCCCTTGCTCGCCAACGAACTGCACTGCAAAGTGCTCCTTGGGACGAAATGAGCGCCGCCTGTAATAAGGCTCAGCATCCTCCAAAACCATACTTCGGCGGACCCAAAAAGTAATGCTCGGATGCTCTTGATCAGATGTAAGTGTGGCTTGCCGGTGTCGAAACAGGATATCCTCAACTCGATCAGCACTAACCTGATTCTCCCGATCCGCAGCATCACTCTCTGTGTTGGTGTTGAAGTTTGCAGCGACTGCCATGTGACCCTCGAAAACCCCTGCCACTTCTCTATTATTCTCAGAGTCGGCGTTGATGTTTGCAGCAGCATCACCCTGATCCTCTCGATCCTTGGTCACTTTCACTGCACAGTCTTCAGTCTCAACGTCCACGTTCGTGGCAGTTGATAGTAACTCCTCATGCAGCTTCTCATGCTCTTTCTCATTCCTCCTCAAATACCTTTCCCCGCACACGTTGCACTCTGCCGTAGTAGACCCGCACATGAGCTCGTGATCCTCAAGCAATGACGACAGAGCTGGGTAACTGCAGAATCGGCATGAAACAACCCGCTCTTCAATGCATGGTGACTCCAACAGCTGATCATGCTGGGCCCTAACAGTTACTTGCTGTCCTGATGGCAGCAAAGACTCTGAACCATCACTCTCATCACCAAGGGTGATCAATGGACCTTGCCTGTGACTGAGTTCCGTTGCAGGAATATCATCAGCCTTGGTTTCCTGATGAGGGGTGAGCTCGCGATCACTGTTCGAAGCTAATGCCGGTGAGCGCCTTCCTGATGACTTGAATCGAACATAAATGCGGCCCTGCCCTGCCAGCTTCATGAGATCACTACCACAGGTTGGCTGGCTGGGGACGCATATTGAACCACACGTTGCCCGAACAAATTCTACGTCTTCGATCATTACAAAGTCATCCCCACACACCGTGTCAAAGAGATCTATCCCTGCCTCACACAATTGCAGGTGGTCATCCACTGTATGAAACTTCAGAACACCAATTCGCTCCTCCTCTTCGCATCATGCCATCGATGATTTTCGCGGTATTGACGAGGATCCCGGAGGAAGAAGCAAAATGGTCTTCTCCACGCTCATCCCTAGTGGCTGACGTTTTGCTTTCTTCTGTGCCGGAAGAGGGCCGTGTACGCGCTTCTTGCCCTTCCTGGCCACTTCTCCTGCGATTGACTGTGGTGAAAACCTAGGACTTCCCCTTCCGGTCAGTTGACTTAATCTCCCTGCTCGGGTCTGCTCACCAGGCATCAAGTTGTCTGTTTTCTCCGCACCAGTAGAAGCAACAGAGTCTGAAGTCTGAAGCCCACGTCTACTAGCTGGCCGACGAACACTCACCGCCATAAGGCGCGAGAAGGTAGTCACACTCTCTCGGCTCGTCTCTGCAAGCGCTCTCGCCGTTAATGCGGCCCGCAGACTTGTCATAGCCTCGTACCGGCGGGAACTTCTTCCTGGTGATGAAGATCGAATTTGACTCTGTGACTTTCGATCGACGTCCCGGGTCCGTGGTGATCCACACCGTGGGCGCAGTCAAAACAGTCCGAGAGTCCAGCAACGGCCACAAACGCCGAGCAACTGCAGCCCTCCCTGGAGCATCCAGGAACGACCTCAACGATATGGTAAAAGCATAGCACGTGTACAAGTTGAGCGCTGCACAAGCTGACGCTCATGCTCTGGTGTGTTCCACTATATAGGTATGTGCTGTTTTGTGTTGATACGTGTTGGTTGTGTCAATGGTCACCAACTCCAGAGAGCCTTACCGTAGGCAGTTGGTCTTTGGTATTCCTGGTGATTTCTTTACTGGGTGAAAGCCCTTGATCTGGATTGGATTTGGCTGCCCTGTGCGAAAATGCTCCTTTGTGGTGAACGATGATGGCTGTTTCTCTTGTTTGGCTGCAGTGGTGAGAGCTATGACAGCATTGTCAAGGAAAACGTTGACGTGCTGGAGTACTGTTGCATTTGCACCAGATCCAAGTGCTGCCAGTAAGTTGACAATGTTTGCTGCAGTTGTCCTTGCTTTTTCTACTTGCTGTTCAGCAGCTGTGGTATCTGAAAGAGAATAGCAGGTGGAGCAGAAACTGCCTTTAACTTCAAGAAGATTCTTTTGCCGGCCAGTTTCAGCTTTAGGCACAAACTCAGTGCTGGGATATGACATAATGAAATGCAAGTGCCAGATGAGCGACTTCCTGTTTTGGGCCCTGTATCGAGACTGGAGAAGATTTTAGAAGGATGTCATTGGTCCCAGGATCATCAGTATAGAATGAAAAGAGAAAGAAGCCAAAGAACCACATGCTGTGTGCGTGTTTCCCTTATGAAGGCCGCCTCGCAGCACTTGAAATGCCGCGTGTGCACCTAATCTTCGCCTTGATGGGAGAGATAGAGGGAAAGAGGGAAAGAGTTTTCTTGAACTGGAAGTAGAATGTGGGAGTACATCAGTCACAGAGAAAGAGACTGACTGAAATATATAGTACAGTCAACCCTAGTTAACAAATTTGAGTTATGCGAAGAAGCCATCACGAAAGTGAGCTCTTCCAAGTCCGTGGGGTTTTATAGTGCACAAGGCAAGTTGGAACTGATCTTGGGTGGTCATGTACCGTACCGTGTGAAAAGCACAGGGCCTCCGACGTACGTACAGTGAGCTCATTTCCTGCTCCATTATTTGTTAATGAGGAAACGCAACTCACGTGGGGCGGCGAAATGTTATTTGTTATCGAATTTACTTGCTATGGAAAATTATTTCTTATTGGGGATGCTCCACATACAATGTAAATTCCTTATGGGAGGAAGTCGGGACATTTGGAAAGTTATTTGCTAACGAGGTTCATTTCTTAACGGATGGCTTGTTAATTAGGGTGAACCTGTATATGCCCTGACAAGAGTGAGGGTGGAGAGAACCTCCCTTGAAGTGCGGAGAACTTGCTTTTGTTGTGGCCCTGTGGCGTTTCAAGGTCATGACTTGCATGAGTTATCGGCATAAGTGAAATCTGCCCCTGTGGCTATGCGCAGAATTCGCTCTTGTTTTGGCTCTATCACATTTCAAGGCCATGACTCAGCATCAAGTCCGTGAGTGGCTAGATAGTAGATGACTAGCTATTCTATTTTTATCTGGTGATGTCTTCCTGATCGGGAGCTCTGAAGTAGTGATAGCGCTACTTACAAGCGTCAGGGCTGTCACCATATGCCGCAGTTGCTGTGGAGCCACTGTCTTCTTCATCCGCCGCCATGGTGGGACTGAAAAACTTGGCATGCACAGAGTGAATGTGTTTGCAGACCGTTATCGTCGTGGTCTTGTAGTCGTAACACGTACAACTGTACATTGTTCGACATAAGTGACCACATTATTTCTGCTCGCATGCAGCATGTGGGGTAGTTGCCGCACACGATGGACCAGCAAGAAGTCACTGCACGGTGTACTTGATACCAGGTGTGGTCTGGCTGGACACCTCAAACACTGATGTTTGCAGTTCTACCTGTACAGCATAAGAAGAATGAAGTCAATAAACCATGATGCGATGAGCTAACTGGTTCGTGTGAGACAAAGGTAGAAAGGTAGAATTTTGTAAACTCCAACCCTTTTTTTCTGGCACCAACAGTGGTTGTGGGCTGGACTTAAGTCTGTGAGAGCAACGCCTAGTCCCTTCATTTCACCACCAGACCAATCCATCAGCTGGCTTCAAATGATGACTTCCATCTCGGCAGGGTGCTGGTGTCATAGAATCAAGTCCACTCTCGAAGCACTGCCAATGCCAATTAGGGACATTGAATTGTATTCTGCAGGGAAGTATAGATCTGAGAGGGAAGGTACTGTTTCAGGGGAGAGAGAAACAGTCTTGGTACCAAGTTTATCTTCCCACTGGAATGCCAAACGATGCATTACAACTTTCACCTGAAGCAGATCACTGCATGCATGGAGTGGGCTGCTCACCATGTCCAAAACAGAAATTGCCATCCCCTTCATGTGGCGCCATGTGGTGTCAGCACTGTCCGCATGCCGTAGATGGTAGCTTGTGCCTTGAAAAATGTGTTCTCCTCAATTTTCAAGAGAACCTTGATGAATTTGTCAACTCGTTTGTTCCTCTGGACGGCCAGGTATCTTGTTTTCAGCTTGTTGAAGTTGCTGCAATGGCACAACACCAGACCTCGCTAGTCACCATGGTCTCATAATCAGACATGTGTGACTTGAAGAACATCACCATTCGGTCGAACATCATCGCAACATACCTTTCACTGAGCATGTTTGTGTCCCGACCATCGTGTGGGAATTGCCGATAATATCTTGCCCAGCGACCTATATGCACAGACCAGTGGTGTGTATTGTTCATGAGAAACAGTGACAAAATGATCATGTCCTTAGTAGAAGTTGGCTAGAACCTTAAGTTTTTGACGTAATCCGATGCAATGCTAGATTTTTCGCTGCATATTTTCATCATTGTTCAGACGCCTGTTACCGTGTTACTGTCCTTATGCAGCGAAAAATCTTTACGGCGATCATCGAGGTCTGTGATGGACGTATAGTGACGTTTCCATGACCTGCAAGTGACAAAAAAATGCGTTTCTTCCATGATGACCAACCCAAAATGTACCAACCTGTCTGTGTACACATTCAGTTTGAATGATAGGTACAACATGATGGCAAGCAACACTGTGTACAAGATAGCAACTGTGCATAAAGTCCGCAAAGGACAGGAACTTGGAAATTGGCAGCTCAAGCATGAAAATCTGCAACGTGGTGAGGGGGCCGGTGTGTTATTCTCATAAGTTAATGCATCTTGACAAAATGACTGTTTCATTTGTACTCGAATGCAGCTTACCGCAAGACATGCCATTGGCATAACAGAAGCTGACAGCCATCTCCAAAAACTTTGCGAGCTGCTGATGCAGCGGCATGGTCTGTGCACACTGAGGGAAGGACAGGTAAAGAGCACCGCAACACACTTATATGCTAAAAATAGTTCCTCAAGAAACATCGCCGTACAAAAGGAACTGCATACAATAGCCTCAATGGCAAATTGTATACAAGTACATTGTTCTATCAAGAACCACTTCTTGCCCGGAGAAATCAGTTCCAATAATGTCTGCAGTTTCCCCCAGCTTTGAAGTTCAGTGGGCTCACACCTGTGGTTTCAGAACCTAGCCGAGATGAAAGTCACAAGACCTTAAGCACTAGACCAATCCATCAAAATCAAAGTAGTTGCTGCAGTCGCTGTGCAACTTTACCATCAATGTTGACATCACTCACTGACACTTTTAGATTAGAATGGGAATCCGCATTGCTTTACCATCATCGGTCATCACCACCGTCACCAATGTGCTTGGGCTCCGCTCCTTGAGCGTCGATAAGAAGAGTTCCACAACATCGATAGACTCATAGCTGGTTATGCACCAGCCAACGGTCACGCCTGCAATGCATCGTTGAGCAACTGTTAAAGGTTGCTCTCATGCCATGACCAATGGTGCAATCACAAGCAATCCACGCACAAAACTTTTTGAAATTGACAGGTTTGCTGCAAGTTGAACCAGGTTCAATCATAAGAAGTAGAAGTCGCACAAATGGAGGCACGAGCAACACACCCACGGAACAGCTGAAAAGGGGTTTAGTTATGATTGGGAGCATGCATACAGGGATCATATTTCTTTACGCAAGGTCCTTACAGTCAGCTCGAATGTTCTCTTTACCCAATTAATGCTATGGTTGCCACACAAGCCTGTGTAGTGTTCTTGGTCAACTTTCAACCCACCTAAGGTCATTTCAGTTAACACGGGCGAGTTTTCTGTAGCATCTAATACCCAAAGCTCCATGCCATTTCTTGAAGGGTCTCAAATTTCTTGCGCTTGAGGCAGTTACTAGGTGACAAACTAAAAGCTAACCATGGTCGTAGTCAGTCAATTTGAGGACAAGTGGGCTAGTCGTCAACGGCTTCCAAAGGTTGTGCTTCCAAGAATGGGTTAATCCCGTTCTTCCCAAGGTTCAAGCATAGGTAGAAAACCTTTCCCACAGGTACTCCAGAGTTAGCAAAGCCCCTTGTTTCAGCCAAGCAGGTACAGCAGTCTCTTGCGGACGTTCACAAGTAATACATAGTAACCGCAAGAGACAAGGCTGGCTGTAATGTCGTCTTCATTTGCAAGAGGCTTCCCCCAATTGTAAGCTTAGTGAGGTGAGTAGACCTACAGGTACATGTAGTAGTACCTCCCCACCCCCACCCCTACCCCATGTCGCCCTCAATTCAACATCCCGTTAAAAAATCTGCTTGCAGGCTGCAGAAGGAATAGCAAAAACCTAGGTCAAAATGGTAATTGTATGGGAGAGAGTTCTCTGAACAGTCCTTGTCAGTGCCACATCCCCGGTTACCCAATCTTCATAATAAAACCAACACATACAATAGTCAATTCATAGTTTCCTTTAGCAGCTGCACCGCTACCATCACTACCAAGCTTCCTGCTGGATGGCATAGCTTAGTCAAAAAGCAATCACCAAGGTTACCCTCCAAACAAAAAGATAGAGAAGAAAATCACCACAAAAAGCTCACGCACATGAACTGGTTTCTCACTCTCTACAACTCCTAAACGCCTACAATGTTTTCATCTCTGTCGTATGGCAATGACTACCTGTCTTTTACTGAGCCTCACCTTCACCATTCCCATCGGGTACCACAGCTGCCATGAGGCTGAATCTGTATTGCGTTGTACCATGTGTCGAGTCAACACACAGCACTTTGCTGGCATGCTGCGAATTCATTTCCCTCATATGCGGTGTTTGCACCATGAACAGAAATGTCCTCCTCTGGTATGGACCGTGGTAGTCCCGGCACCTATACAGTTGGGCATAATTGGACGATATGAGCGCTGTCCTTTCCTCTTTGTCAGTACTCTAACACAGTTGCAAATGAGGTGGTA
>JAOWAR010154679.1:0-10972 GCA_028571005.1 Clathrina lutea
AACTGATGTGGGACCCCTCGATCAGGACACACAGTCCTGCCTGGGTAACCCCTAATAATAATAATAATAATAATAATAAAAAAACCCAGGTAGATGGCATTCCGGGCCACTGCTCTATACCATTGAGCTATCGCGCCGGTCCGGCAGCCAAATCATTCGAATTACTCTGTTCTTGTCTAGCGAGCTGAGTGTAGCTTCTTAGAACTAGACCACGGACGCCTCCACTGGGACGTTTAGATGTTAATACTGAGGTGAGCTTCGACGTGAAGCTCGGGTGCGTGGGTAATATAACTATATCGAAGAAATTCGCGGACTTCTACGTGAAGTCTACGCTAGCGGAGCATGAAGTCTACAGAGCAAAAATCATCGGACTGCCGTGACCGGGGATCGATGGACCGGCGCGATAGCTCAATTGGTAAAGCAGTGGCCCGGAATGCCATCTACCCAGGTTCGATCCCCCGGTCGCGGCAGTCTGATGAGTTTTGCTCTGTTCATCTTCTTTCTTTCCATCGATTGTGCGGTTTCCGCTAGCGTAGACTTCACGTAGAAGTCCGCGCATTTCTTAGAAAAGGCAAGAGTTTAATCCCCTCAGGTGTACGGTGCTCGATGCCTTTGCCCGGGCAGGAGCACCTCATGGAGGTGTTTTCCAAGAGAGGAGGTGTTTTCAAGGTACGCCTCAGTTAGGAAACTTGAGGTGTTTTCTTGGTGTTCCGGCGGACCCCCCAAAAAACAGAAAGTAGACCAGTGAGGAGAAAGAGGTGTTTTCCTGAACTGAATGGCAATCGAGTAATGAAGATAAAAAAAAAAAAAAAGTTCACCAGAAAGCAGAGCAGTGAAATAAACAAAAGTCACTGAAGAAACGATCAGTTAGGCCGAAGTGCGTTTTTTCGTTGTTTCTCGTCACCCGCGCGCATTGATTTGAAGGCCGGACCAAAAACAAAACACAATTATTTTTTTTTTTCAAAGTTTCCGACAAGGACATCCTATATCTTTCGTGTTCTTGGGCGGCGGCGTGTACACAGTTGTAAGAACGGACACTTCTCTTCTGTTCAGTTTTCTCAAAAGCGATGAAAAGCCAGGTCCTTTTCTTGGCATTCTCCGGCGGAGCGCTGGCCATGTACACAGTAGTCAAAACCACACCGAGTCTTGCTCCCCACGGGCGAAGTCAGCTTCGGTTACAACACCGCTGTTGCGCTGCGAAGAAACATGGGTCAACTACTACAGTAACCGTACACTTCCTCGCATGGGCGAAGTCAGCCACGGTAATAATTCTGTTGCTGTAAACAACACCGCTGTTTTTCTGCGAAGAAACATCGGCCAGCTAGCTGTACACTTCCTGCTGCAGTAAACAACTGACACCGCTGTTGTGCTGTGGAGAAACATCGATTAGCTAGCTATAGCTAGTCAGGCTGAGCACACGATCGCAAGCTAGCTACTGGAACGTCGGATAAACGTTTCAAACTGAGCGCATGCGGGTACAAGAACTAGAATTTCGGAAGGAAGGTCACAACGACCGGCAATTTTGTTCGTTCTTACTGACGGCCGTGTGACTGGCAATGGCCCATGGGGTGTATGCTTCCGCCTTGCGTTTCTTCGTCGGTAACAAACTCGCACTGAACAGGTTCATCACGCAGCTGCCCGTTCAAGTGACCTTTGCATCGCTTGCAGAACACCTACAAGATTCGTCCTCTGCAGATGAAGCCGATGCCACTTTTCTTGTGTCAATTCCCAAGGCACACCACGAACGTGCGATGCGTCGTGGCAAAGAGTCCAAGCCAGTCAACATTGGACGAGAGGATGCAAGCGGACCTAGGGTTGGATTTGTCCGCCGTGTACGGCTAAATTTGGAGAGTACGGGACTTTCTACGCTTCGTTGTGCGAGGACGATGCGACGGCTACGTAGATCTACGCAGCAGCGGATGAAGCCTGGATGGGCGAAACGTTGTTCCATTTACTATCATCTTTCTCTCTCCTTCTCATTGGTTGTAATAATATCATTCTCCTCCACTCATGAGCGAACCGTTCTGATGAACACCACGAAGGCCGCCGCGTTCACTGTCCACCTTCTTGAGAAAAAGGGACTCTCGTCATCTGGGCAGGCCGAGACGGCGTCACGTGGCGGCTGGTGCCTCTTCAACGAACTCCGTGACCTCTTCGAAATGAAGTGAAGGGCTTGGGTTCCGAAAGGAGCAAGCCTCGACTGTGCAGGGGGAAACGAGTGTTGGCTGTACTGTCAGAAGTTTTGTGTGAGGTGAGTGGAAAACCGACTTGAACTTTCGCATTGCGTGTTGCGTGAGCATACCTTTTGCATGGTTATCCTCATGTGTCATAATGGTCAATGGCTCAGCCAAATCAATAGTGCACCATATGGAAGAAACACAGTAGAGGTTTTCGATGACAAACTGGCAGTGTCACAGTGTGATGGTACTGATTACTTCCTTCTATTCTGCACATTGTCCACTACTCAGTTTCAAACTGTGCAAGTTGTTATGGTTATTTTCCGCTCAGCTTTATTTTCTCTGGTGCTACATGTTTTTCACAGATTTTACTACCTTTATGCGTGACTAGACTTTCGGACAGAAGTGAAACTTCCGACGCTGTTCTCAAAACCGTGAAGAGTTACAGAAATCCAGCTGCAAGTGGCCATGGTCAGCTGCCACAATTGGCTGTGGCCCTTGTGTTGGAACTCTCTGGAAACTCTACAACCTCTTTGGAATTCCCTGTTTGCAATCTCAACAATGGAAAAATCTTGTTGCTCCTATTCAGGAAGTGGCACATAGTCTTCAGAAAGTATGCCAACTACCTTCGCTCGACATCTGAACATGTGCAGAAAATGCATGCCATGATGGAGCCAGCACGCAATCCAAATAAATCCAAATAGTGGGGACTCGTCAAGTGTTCGCAGGCTAGTAGCTCGGTCTTTGGTGCTTAATGCATGCTATTCGTTGGCAGATGTGAAGCTGCAAAGTCCGACCCGGTGCTTTTGAATGATTTTGTATCTACTACAAACCGTGCGGCAAGGTGGAAGTGCATGACGGAGCTCTGCATGCCATTTGCAGTTGAAACATATTCGTACAGCGGCGGTGGAAACTAAGTTATGCTTTTCTGGGCGTGGAGAGCCCCACCTGATGCCGCCAATTCCGACAATTCAAACACGACAAGGACAATCTCTGCTCTCAACCAGAACCTGAAGGTCTTCCATACACGTGCTATGAGGGAGGAGTTTGTTGAGCGATACAGCCTGCTGACCAACCTCTCCCGCACAATGCTCAACGAGATGTACCAGCACTTGACTACCGGTGCATCTGCACTACCTTCCTTGGTGTCCGAAAACGTTCAGCATTGACTTCAGCTGGCTATCAACACCCAAGATCCTGACCTCGTGCATGATCTTCGAGCGTTTTAAACACTGACCAGCCAGAGAAGTTTGATGATTTCTGGGATGCTCCAAAATCTGTTCTTAACCAGCAAGCCCTGCAAGCAGCGGACGATCGGCGTCATTCAACCACCTGTCATTTGGCATTGGCCATGTCTACCGAAGACTTCATTCGGAAGGTGAAGCATGAAATGGAGAAGAGCTTTGATGAACTTCCTCCACTCCCATCAGCTTCCTGGGTGTGCTACCAGTTCAGTCCTCCCAATCCTTTTTTATCCGGCAAGCTACCCATTACACTGGCCGGCTGCAGGTACGATTCATGATTCAAGCTCATCAACTTTGACATGATAATCCTGATTCCCACTATGCCGCGGCAGTTTTCAGGTATCAAAAAGAGCTTGCAATCAAACTGCGCGATGTGGCGGCTTTGGCATGTGTGGATGACAAACACCAGGGGAAGGTGGGAGAGCCAGGCTACCCCATCGCAGCTGTAGACCGAGGCAGGAAGGTACTTCTCCAATCTGGTATGGCTTTTGCTGTCGGAGACCATGATTTCGCGAAGTTCAAGTTAACACCTTCCGTTGTCCTCCTCAACAGTATTGCCAAAACGATCAATGATAGTTTCTATCGTGGTAAGCTGGTTGTCACTTTGAGGGATGCTGCGTTTCAGCCATCTTCAGCCATCTTCACCTCTCCGCCATGCTTGTGAGCTGCAGTAAGTTCTGCATTGCCTGGGCTTCAACCAGTACTGCTCCTGCACTCAGATGGTGGCCCAGACAACAGACTGACTTATGCCAGTGTTCAGGTTGCCCTGATTGCCCTGTTCAAACGCCTGAACTTGGACTATCTGCTAGTTACAAGAACACCTCCGTGCCACTCATTCGCAAATCCTGTAGAACGTTGCATGTCCCTGTTCAACTTGGGTATGCAACCCATTAGTTTGATGCGTGGTCAACTGGATGAGAACAACGAAAAATTGCTCAAGAATGCGAACAGTTTGTCGGACTTATGTAAAGCTGCTGAAAAGAGTGTCCTCTTGCCAGCAAAGGTTCAGGAGTCCCTAAAGCCCTGCATCGACCTTCTGAATGAAGCCTTCATTGGTATTTGAGTGTCTGCATCTGAAAGAAGATCCTGTGTAAACCCATCGTGCTGCAACGGATGAGGAGATTTCGGAGCTCTGGTCAGAGTTGGAAGCTGTCGACAAGGATTTGCAGCGGTCAGACACAATGCAGAAAACCTTCAAGGATCGGGAAGGATTGAAACATTTCCTGGACCACTGCTGTGTCCGATGGCCTTACTTCTTCGAGATCAAGAAGTGTGGCAATCTTGATTGCCCAACCTGCCGTTCACCAACATTGCCCGAGGACAGTTCGCTGAGATCAAGATCTTTCCAGATCCAACCATTCGCTTGGACAACAAGGATCATAACAAGGCATTCGTCGACATTTACGGGAAGAGAACAACAGAGGCAGACTGTCCCTCATTGCTCGACTCGGGAAAACAAGGTAGTGCAGCAAGTCATGTGAGAGGCATCTCAGGCATGCCGAGCAGAAACTGTACGCGCCATCATCCAGTGCTCAAAATGCACAAAGTCTAGATGTGTATTCGCCGAGCACAAGCTGACCGCGAAGCAAACAGCAGAACTTCAAGCTGTCAAGGACGAATTTGCCTTCCTGTGTGGATTGCCCCTTTGGCCATCCTCCCACGGTGAGCTTGCTGACCAGGTAGTCGTCAGAGACCTCGAATGCTCCAGGGACATTGAAATTGCGTACTATTCCAGTGGCCCTCAGGCCGGTTTCCCACCTCTGTGTTATGCTTGCGGTGGCTCGGAACCCCTGCCAGTGCCACAGAGTGAGGACTTGCACCAGAGTGTTCACCCCGTCTGCGCTAGCTGCAAGGCTAAGGGAAAGTCTGAGCGCACCCGAGGTGCCAAGCGGGGCCAGAAATGGAAGCACGAATACCAGTAACAAATTAAAACTCTCCATGTCTGTCTGGCATGTGCACCTCTTTTCAGCTGCTTGTTTAAGGCTCTACTTAACACAAAGAACCATTCTTTTTCAGTATTGTCTAACCATAGTAGACCAAGGTAATGTGTTCTATGTGCAGCTGTTGTCCATAATACAGATGTGGTTTCGGGCAGTTTGTGTTTGTTTTCCTCCCTCCCTCATTGATTTTTCAAATTCAACTGACAAGAAACAAAGAAAAAAACACACTTCGGCCTGAAGAAAAGGAGGTGTTTTCCCAACTTTGCTGCCAGTTAGGAAAAGAAAACATCTTTTATGTATGTTGTATCCCCATGAAGTGCTCTAGTTTGGGCAGAGCAAGAACAAAGACGGGCGGAAAATGGATACTGTTCTTACTGTTACTCCGAGTTTCACGGACAGTCTCAAGGGCCGCCGATCTTCAGACAGGGGCATACCTTCCACTGCCAAGCATTAGCCTTAGCAGCTGCGCGGATTCCTGGCCAGCACCCTGCATATTTTTTCACTGGCAGCAACATTATCATGATTATGGTATCACCACTGTTGCGGTCGGCTTGTCCTGCTTGGGTGCCGGGAATATTTTCGTCTTCCATGTGTCATATTTCTTTTCAGTGTATCATCAACAAAAGCTCTGGGATATCCACCATATTACCATATGACCAGTTTGACGGTTCAAGTTCTTCCTGGAGAATTCCAGTTTCACTGGATCATGAGGCGTCTCTGCTAATTCTTCGAACCGGAGGTAAGATCGTTTATGCCAACCGATGCCGGTGGCCCAGAGCAGAGCCGGGCGGTATGGCCGGCATCCCGAGCTTGCATGTCCTACGTGCAGATGGGAACTGCATAGAGGTTAAACCCTCGCTCCTGAGCCAGATCTGGCTTCAGCATGCCACACACGACGTCCCCCTGCCGCAACATGCAAAAGTCGACTGATCATGATCATGATGATAGCAGAGAGGCCAAAGACGATAGCCACGCTGGCACCCACAGGAATTCAGGGATTCTTGAAGCTGTGCATGTGCACATATGTGCCGCGCCGAGCTAGTCTGTATAATGTAGTCATTGCATGTCAACCGTAGATCTACCGATGGAACATGGTCAATGTTACAGGCCAGGTTTCGCCCAAGCGCGCGCGACAAGCTCCAGCGCTTGGGCTGCTGGCGGCGCCGTACGAAGTCCCAGCTACGAGTCCGGACTTCACCATAGAATCCTATGAAATAACGACTTTCTGGATCTCGTTCGGACGTCGACGTCGGGAAGGTGACCGTCACAGTGTCGTGCCGGCGACAGGACGTCGTCGCTCGTTCGTATACAATACATGGGTACCTGATGTGCGTTTCGCCTTCGGGAAACCCTGCTTGCTTGGTCACACTTTTGCAGCGTAGCTCGCCCTGCTGCCAGATACGCCGGTCTCCTGTCGCGACGATAAGTCGGGAAAAGCTCAGATACGGCGTTTCTTTTCTTGCACGAAGACTTGATTGATTGGCCAGTTTTTGAACAATTGGAGGCTTTGCAATTGGAAGGAGAAAAGTGCACGATGAAGAACGTTCTTGCGTGAAAAATAAACAAGAGATGAGACGAACAACGCTCTCTTCCGCTGCGTCGCGTGTGGTGCGTACGAACTCAGCGCGCACGGCGGCGGCCGTTGAGCGCTCGAGCAAGTCAGGAGAGCTGGATCGAGTGGCAGAACTTCGGCGCGTCACCGACGAGCAGCGGAGGGAGCTTGCTGCTCTCCGTCAGCAGCTGGAGGCGGAGAAGCAGCGAGTCAGAGATGCTCAGCGGGAGAAGACGGTGGCAGTGCGTCAGGCGAAGGAGCAACTGGAGAAAGAGCGAGAGCATCTTGTAGAAGTGACTGCCAGGCGGGCTGCCAGCGATAAAGAGCTTGAGCTCAAGTCTCACTACGAAGCCCAACTGCGCGTCAGAGAGCAGGAGGTTCGCCAAGTGGTGAAGTTTCGTGACGATGAGCTTCGCAAGCAGCGACAGCAGCTCTGTCGCGAGAGGGACGATGCGGTGCGAGTTTGTCGCGAGGACACGGAGCGTCGCGTCAGAGAACAGCTGGAGGAGCAACACAGAGCGGACAGGGCTAGGCTGATGGCTGAGCTTTGGGCAGTCAGAGAACAGAAGATGAAAGCCGAGGAACAACTGGAGGTACGCGTTCAGTCCGAGCAAGATAAGGCAACGTTGATCAGGACCATGCGCTACGAGCACGCGCAAGAGGTGGAATCGTTGCTTAGGAAAAGCAAAATGGAAGGGCATCGTGATGCTCAGCAGCTGCGGTTGGCTGAGCGACTGGTTCAACAGAAAGAGGAAGAGCTGGCAGTGAAAGACCGGAACGCGATGATCCTGTCCATGGAGAAGGACACCCTGTCGGACCAAGTCAGTTTGTTGAAAAGCGCCGAGTCTTGGGAGAAGCGCTCGCCGCTTGGGAAGACTAGGAGCAGCGAGGTGGCCAGCGGCGTCGATATGGCTGGCGCGTCTCCTCCAGCGGCCAGGAAACGGGTGGGCATTTCGGGCTTCCTTCCGCCTTTTCGAGTATTTTTATTTTGCCGTCTGTTTCTTCTGGTTTGATTCGTTTCTCTCTTCCTTCCGGTCCCTTTTTCCTCTCCTCCTGTTCCTCTAGACCTCCTCCTCGTCTTCCTTCTTGTCCTCCTCCTCGTTCTCCTCCTCCTCCTCCTCCTCCTCCTCCTCTTCCTCATCCTCGTCATCCTCGTCATCCTCCTCCTCCTCCTCCTCCTCCTCCTGCTGCTGCTGCTCCTGCTGCTCCTCCTACTCCTCCTGCTCGTCCTCCTGCTCGTCCTCCTGCTCGTCCTCCTGCTGCTCATCCTCCTCCTGCTCGTCCTCTTGCTGCTCATCCTCCTCCTGCGCGTCCTCCTGCTGCTCGTTCTCCTGCTGCTTCACTTCCTCCTCCTTCTCCTTCTCCACCTCCACCTCCTCCTGTTCCTGCTCTTCCTTCTCCTCCTCGCTCTCTTCCCTTTTGTTTTCTGCAAACTCACTAATTCACTAAAATACACTTGTAACTAAAGGGTTGAAAAGAAATATTACCGTGAAGGGTCAGCCAAAGAAGCAATGAGACAAATTTTGCTATTCAAAGATACTTTTCAAAGATAGTCAAAGCATGTTATCAAAAGCAAAAATGTGAGTGAAAGAAAAAAGGAACCATTTACTGAGAAAAAATACACAATTTCTTGATTATATGAATCAAAGTGGAATAATAAATGAATGTGTCCAACGGCTGCCGCCAATGATTACTGTGGCTGAGTACTCCTCCAATGATTACTGTGGCTGAGTACTCCTCCAATGATTACTGTGGCTGAGTACTCCTCTGGCCGTAGACCAATAATGATTACTGTGGTTGAGTACTCCTCTGGGCGCAGACCAATATAAGACATTTGGCAGCTGTCAGCTGTCCCTCAAGAAAAGGGCCCGTCTGCTTTGGTGGTCGCGTTATGATTTAGCCAGCTGAACCGTAAAGAGTAGATCCTGGCTTGTTGTGTTTCTGCCGTAGGGCTCAGGTGGCCACAATATGACCACCAATGTACAGGATAATTTTTAGTCACTTCAAGAGCCATCATGCGGCTGGTTTTGTTTCATCAACCAAGTTAGGCGGGGAAGACCAAAGGTGAATGGTGGTGAAGACAGCTGTTCTCATCACTAAGGACAGCTCCAATGCTGTTGGTGATGCTAAACATATTCTTGACCCGATCCTAGTGACCTTTGACATCAGATCGTAGAGAATTTATGAGAGGGCGGGTAGATTGAGGGCATAATGTTCATATAGTGAATGATGCTCTGACACTGCATTCACCTCTTTTTGTTCAAAGTTTTGAACAAGCACCGATGGGTGGGTCCCAAGCCCCCAAAACTTACGAATTTGGCAAGTGACTGTCCTCCTCCCCAATTTCAGAAACGACAGCTTGTCTTTTGTTTTCTCACTCATTCTTGGTCTTGCTTCCTCTCTGTGTGTCTGTCTATTTGTAAATGTCTCTCTCTCTCACTCCATTTCCATTTATCCCCACCTCTGCCTTCTCTGTCTGTCTGTTTCCCTCACTCACTCTCTCTGTCTGTCTGTCTCTCTCTCTCTCTCTCTCTCTCTCTCTCTCTCTCTCTTTCGGTTTTATTGGCTTCAGCCTGATGGAAAGGATGTACTTTCCGCGAAGGTCTCACGCATGGCAGCCAATATCCATAGCTTGGAAGAGCAGCTGGCCGTTGCTAAGGGAGAGAATATTGCACTGGTAGGTTGATACCATATACTTGATGTTTGCCATGAAGTGTGAAGCCAAAGGTAGACTATGATTAGCTTCATGGCTTTCATTGTAACCAAGAGTCTCGAAAAAAGTAAAAATCGATCTGTATTTGTTGTAGATGACCTACCCATGAATTATTTGTTCAACCCCTGAGCCCACAATCTTCAAAGAAATGAAGCCAGGCTTATGCAAAGATAACATGCAACGTACCCCAGTAAAAACGTAATTATTTTTGACGGAAAGTCTGTCTCAGTGGCTGTGTTTAAGCTGAAAACCAGCTCCTATAGAGCCTTTCACCTATATCCCATAAAAGTACTGGGACGAAAGGGATTATTTTTCGTAGAGAAATGGCATTTCAGAATAGGCAGCCATTTCTTAATGTAAAGGGATCGGTGAGTGACGTCTCGGTACTTCATCAATTCTCATCACGACGGCACATGTGCAGTTGTCATGGAGATTTGTCCCTTGTGCCTCATTTTCACATTTCTTGACTGTTTGACGTAACCAACGGCCTCACCACGCTGCCGTGTATATGTATCTGTCACCATATGCTCACCCCAGAGGGTTTGTCTTCGGAAATAACTTAGGTGCGTAGACTTTTGTGCCAAATCTGATTATGAAGAACTTTCGTCTTTTTCTGATGAAGAAATGATAAGGGCACATTGCAATTTGGCGAGGCTTTCACAGATGTAAGTTAAACTTGGTACAGGCTTTCTAAAAGAGAAAAAAGGTTTCCTGGGACTGTCATGGAATGAAATCTTGAACTCTATGGCACTTTTACATGGCAAAACACTGTTTCTCAGTTATTCTTCAAACTTCTCTTCCAGATCCTGACTGCAGCTTATTGATTAGATTGTTCTTCTAATTTCACCAGTGTTCTATGCTGGTGAAAAGCATTTCGCCAGTAAAGTGTCTGGCGTTTTCTATGATATTTGGTAAGAATGAATAGAGAGTAAAATGTAGAGCAAACATATTGCAAACGCTGTACTTCGGCTCTTTTTTTTTCTCTCTCTTACTGATTACCTCTGAAGAAGCCAGAGTTGATGTTAGGAAAGGATGTGCATGCTTTCACAAGTCGTTGAAGACAGGTGAATTTGGAAGAATGTGTGTGTGTTTTTTCTTTCCTTTTTTCTTTGAAATACAAAAAGTGATATGGTCTTCTCAGATAGTTCAAAGGTGCACAATGTGGCATGTTTTCTGAAACAAAGAAAAGAGAAACAAGAAGCAAGAAAACAATGCTTTGGCTCAAAAAAAGTATTTTCAGTGTTGACAACCATGTTTGGTAACTAGTGCCAAAAAAGAGATATTTTCTACCATCGAAAGGGGAAAATTTATCATCCGAAGTAAAATAGAAAATTTATCATGATTCC
>JAOWAR010154701.1:0-10969 GCA_028571005.1 Clathrina lutea
ATCACAAAATTGGAACGGGCAGTGGGGCACGCGCTTCACTACCCCAGTTGCAGCATCGGTGATATACCGTTGTCTATTTTGTGCTCATTGGTCCATCATAGGGCCTTTCTTTTTAAGAGGACAGGTGAAAAGGAAGAGTTTGGGACTGGACGTATTTCAGATATTCTGGTTTCAAAAACTTGAAACTCCTTGCCGAGAGCCGAAGGCGTGAAGCCATGTGAAGCGTCTCTCCTAACTTGGAGTTGATCAGACACTAAAATGATCAGACATCCATTTCACTGCTTCGTCATTCGAATCACAGACTCGCACCGACGACGGATTGCTAGTTTGGCAGGGGTTGTGAAGGTAGAAGCCTGCGGTGGCTCAATGCGCACGCCACTTGTTAGATAGCTTCCCGACAGTGGACAGTACAAACACCAATGTTGATCTGCTGTTACCAGCAACAGAATTGAAGAGCCAAAAGTCATGGCAGCAGGATCTCCGGGAGCTCCTTCCTGATGAAGTGGCAAAACCGACGCTAATCACGTTACACACCTACTACGAGAGCCGAATGCCCGTTATTCTTTTGGAGCCTATACGAACTCTCGAAATTTCGGCAACGCTCGGCGACTCCGGCCGTGGACAGAGAACTGATCCGAGCCGGCGGAATTATGGTAATCGGTTGTAAACAGACCCTGAGTTCAGCCCCGATATTTCGATCCTCGGCCATCGATTACCGAGGGTCGAACATTCCGTCAACCTCTGTTTCGTCTCGCTCCGTGTTGTTTGCTGCGGTGGGTACAGTACGAAAGCCAAAGCAACAGCGCTGTATCCGGAGAATCAGCGTCAACGTTAACCTTAACCTCAGAACTGGACTCCACATGCACATCCAGCCAGCAGGTTCTCGACGATGAACAACGCGACAAAGCCTCTCCTTGACTGTCGATCCATTCCCAGGCACTGAGATCACTTGCCGATATGATTGACGTTGTCATTTTCGCCTTGACATCAAGACGTTTGCGATAATTTGTACTTAGATCTACGAAGGGGCAAGATTTCAGCTCTTCGCTGCCATGACCGTGGAGCTCAACAACACTGACAACATCACTTTGGAAGCGCAGGCTCGCATGCAAGCTCCCATGCCGTTGGCACGTGTCGCTCACTCATGCATGACCGTAATAGCTCTTCCGTTTTGCCGCATGGCTTCAAACTTGAAGCTGGGAGCGCCAGCTCTGCCCCAGTAGTCCGATGATCGCACCTACGGGGATTTTCGCTGTTGTTTCCGGGTTTATTGAAATATCTCTGACAGCTTCGTTTTCGGGCAAACAAAAAAGTCAACTTTCCTTCTAAGGTAAAATCCACACTCCTCCTGGACTATAAATGAATGCACTTGGCAGGTGTATTCTCTAGTTATTTGAAGCTTTCCGCGGATCGGCGTGCACGTGCGTCGCAGAAATTGAGTTAGCGTAGGCGACAGGCTAAAGGGGTTTTATATTCGATCTTCCTGCCAGTCAAGGATCATGGTCGCAGTATGTCCGTTCTTTCCAGCTTATAAGAAAACGCTCTCCAGAACGATCGCAGATAGGACTTGGAGCTGCACAGCCATATTCTCCGACTTCTCTGGAGCTGTGCAGAACAAACGTACGGACTGTCGGCGACTTCTCTTCAGCCGAGAAATCGATGTTCTCACCGCCGGCCTTGGAACAACTTTCATTGCCCCATTCTACACAAATGGTATGTCCACAGATTTTTGAACACGTTATCTAAGAATGAGATTTGCCTGATGATCCCTTAGTTCGGTTGAAAACAGGAACATTCTTGGCGTTTTCGAGGGTGCCACAGAACGGGAGGGTCAAACTCAAATTTAATTGATAAATAGGAAAGGTTATTCGCATAAAAAAAGTGGGCAACCAGACCTGAACCCGGAAATTAGAATCAGTTAAACTAAATTAATTTTTTTAGGGGGTAGCTCTGCGTCGTATTGCTCAGTCTCTCGTGGGTGACGGGAGAGAAAGAGAGAGAGAGAGAGAGAGAGAGAGACAAAGAGAAAGGGTGACCAAAACTTTCGAAGCAGAAGTTACAGAAAAATCGCATTGTGTATACCCGAAAGGGTGCCACTCCGGAAGGGAGGTTGTGCATGACGTTTGCCTTCCTGGCGATGACAGTGATCTTTCTGGGCAAAGCAAGCTATACATGCCACATTCGAGGGATGTGCATTGCATTCGAACTAAGTTTACTGGATAGCTTGCCAATTTTCAGGTCAGGTTGCATGAGACGACATAGGTCTTCTGTTTCCGTCAAGCTGTTGCCGGAAAGCTACGGACATTGCACGAATGATCGGGCAGCTCCTTTCATTCAACTGGCGTGAACCATTATGTATAGTGTACGCTACTGACGTCACACATCAACAGCGGAATTCCACTTATTCCCAGCGTCTCGCCTTGCAAGGCCTCACCCTAGCTGCTCTACTTCCCAATGAATGACGCGATGAACGAGAGTGCTTTCGAACTCGGCTAGTTTCTGCGGCTAGGCTCATTGCTCAGCGACTCAAGCCATGGAGAGTTGGGACGATGGAATATGATAATCAGTCGTGCAGAGTGCTGTGGAGACATACAGAAGAAATGGAAACATTTAAAGCACCAATTGAACGTAGCTCGAGCATTCCAGCAAGCTTTGTTTCGTCTCGCTTTGTTTTGTTTCCTCCCGTGAGTACAGAGCTTAAAATATACCAACACCGTATTCGGGATCAACCTCGAAGGTGGACCTCATTGTCACCTCATGAATTGTTCCGTTTTGAAACGACCGCACATGCGCATTCAGTGTTCGACTGGAATTACATCTGACCGACTTTGAACGACGCAACAAAGGTCTCCTTCTCCTTCTCTCTTTCAATTCCCAGACGCTTGAGATTTAGAGACTCGCGTGGTGCTATAATTGAACATTGGTGCAGGCTTCGCCTTCATCAACGCGTTTTGCGGGTTCAACTTTTGGCTGTCATGACTTTGGAATTGAAAAGCGGAACAACATGACTGACCTGCAGAGGCAGGCTGCTGCTGCACAAAAGAGCTAGAAAAAAGAGAGCTGTTGCAAAGCTGCCGACCATCTTGTTCTCCTTTTATTTTGCCAAGAGGCCAGAACCCTACCAGTGTGGCATGTGGTCAGACGTCTGCAACGAGACCGGTTGATTCTCTCGCAATGACTTTCGAGGAGGTGGTTCAAGCTCGCAGTTCACCCTCCTGAATTGTTACCACAGAGCCTATCTTGCTGCTCGTAAGGCCACGCTTTGCTTAGCACAGCTGAACTCGAGAGGGAGAGAGAGAGAGAGAGACTGGTTACGGCTTCGGAAAGCTGAAGTCAAACGAAAATGACCGAAACGTTAGCTTTCCTTCCCTCCTCCTTGCCCCTCCCTTCATTTCGATGTGAATTTCAATCATGAAGTCAATTCGTTTTAGGCAGCGATGTAACTGCGACACTTACAGCATGTGATAGCTCTCTCAATGCATTGTTTCCTCTCTGGTTTTGGTGCTGGTGGTGCGGAAAGGAAAACCCGAATGAAAAGATCAGCAATCATAGCCAATGGCTTCAGCGACGCAACCAGCCAACCCATTCGCAACAGCTCGCCAATCATAACCTTTTGACAAGCGTGGCACGGTGGTCACCTGACGTCCACTCTACTTTGCCTTTGTCTAAGCAGAAGAACAAAGGCAAACAACCATTGTCTAAGTATGAATGCCTGGAAGGGCGAAAACAACGTTCAAAACAACGCCTTTGTTATCCAACGTAGGCGTCTTCAATGTCAAAGAGCTTCTCTGCTAGAACGGTTGAGCAGATCGACTCCAAAACCAAATCCCACGGCACTATTTTTCGCTGCCTTTAGTTCGGACGCAAAACCGTACACGCGTAGTACGCGCCATCTCTAATTGCGCTGTCCAGTCGATCCAAGATCAGTACGATCAGAGAGCTTGGAGGAGCTAGGACCGTTTAGTACAGCAGTTTGCTTTAGGCCGCGCGAAACGAAGTCTACCTTCGGAGAAGCTTGATTAGGCGCCACGGACCGGAGGAGCGAACCTCGCATTGAGGATTCTTCCCCAACCCTTGTAAGTGTCATGATCAACAGTTTGCAACCAGGCCAACGTATCCTGGGTGATCGTTGCAACATTTAAAAGACCTGTGTGAGTGCGGCCTGTAAAGATCTTTTTTTCAGGTCTTCACTTTAGATTGGTACGTAAACCTGGATAGTAGGTGAGACTTCTCTTTTTATCAAATCCTTTCGAGAACAAATCGAGGCCCGCACAATAAAAGCAACAATTAAAATGAAAAAATAAATCGGACACGCAGTACTAGCCGTGGCATACAGGTGAGAAATAGTGGTAGCTCGATCATTCCATCAAACTGTCTTGCTCTTCTGGTTGCCAGTGCCAGCGCACCCGCGGCGTCCCAATATTCCTGAAGGGGTAGCACTCCCAGGGACGCGGACTAGTATCCTGTCAGGGAAGGGGAAAAGGTGTAGAATTGCAGTTGTCGTCTAGCTGATGTGATTCGCAGGCCGGAGACCGGCCGGTGACGAGAATTCTCTGATTTGGATGTTAATTCTCCGTGCAGAAATCACTGGGGAGGTCCAAACGATCGGAGACACTAATGCTGGCCCGCTGCTTCTGTATTCCTTGTGCGCCTGAAACTCCCTGACCTAATGTCAGTTTGAAAGAATGTGTGAACTCAGGGAAAATAGATTATCCGAGAAAGCAGGGTCCCAGCAGTTCGGGCGGGCATGCACCTGGAATTGTCAGTACCATTACGCAGGTATTCGGCAATGCTGGTTGTGGGCGGAAGGATGGGAAAACACTCGATCGTACCATAGTCCCCGCCAAGAACCCGAATTACCCGACATGGCCTGCTAGCTACGATCAATACCGTGCATGGGAAGCGCCCTATCAGTCGACTCAATTGACTCCTCCCTTCCATGGCCAACAATTCCTCACTGCCTGCCGTCTGATGTGCTGAACTTCATGACACAAGGTTACACGGTTCTACATACCATATGCATCGACGACGTGAAGGAATTCGAATCAGCTACACTCGAGGAAGAAGAATTCCGTCTATCAATGCATGGGCTGCGTTTTGATTGTTGTGGACAATGGACAGTAGTCAGCTAGGCGATTTGATGCAGCTAATTTGAGTCCAAGTATCGGCACGGACTTGAGTATTAACTTCTCCCTGCTGTGGCATGTCTTCCTCTGTACCCGGCCGCGGGCGTGCCCAGGACAGTACGATTTTTGTCGCAGTGCACGTGATATCGACGTACTTCTCATGAGCTCAGCTGCTGGGCGTATGCATATGTGCAGCCGGGCTCAAGAGCTCCCTTCATAACCATGTGGAATGGCATGACGCAAACGACGTCATACCACGCCTATTCATACCAAGCCTATTCATAAAGTACAACAGGAACGAACACCAATAATTTGTCTTTCACTTTTCGAGGCGCAGGCCTAGCCACAGGATTCCAGGTACTGTAGCGATTTCGCTCTGCTGGGTACCGCAGGTTTGAGCAGGCTGCAATTGTGGGATGAACTGATGATCGAGATCGGCGGTACGCTTTCTACGTAATAGTAGTCCATGTGCAGTTCACGGCGTCCAGGAAGCCTTAGAGTGGTCGACGCACAACATTGAAGCGCTGCTCTTACTAGACCGTAAATCCCGCTACGAATTTGCTGTAAAAGACGTCCCGGGTCAGTGTAAAGAAAAACAACGAAGGGGATCGATCGAGTCAGACTGCCATCATCTTGCCATGTTGCGGCTTGCCTTCAGCGAAAACGTAGATCTACATCCTGCGGGATCATTTTGTTGAAATTCAGCCTTAGTCGGACAGTACGTTTGCTTCTGTTTTCAGCGAAAATTCTTCTCTGCTCTCGCAGTAAGTGTTCATGCTTGAAACGAAGATATTTGATAATTAGCGTTGTCCCAAGTTTTAAAGTAAAAAATCGACGCTGTTTCTGGATGCTTTTGCAGGGGCTGCCATCAAAGATTTGATAATAATTTGCACTCCTTACGCTCAGAACCTCGCATGAAAGGGTAGACATAGCTTTGCAATGGACAGGCTGGAATATATCGCTAAAGCTCGTTTTTTTTGCCTTTTAATTTTTCTTTTGTTATGAAGCTTTAAGGACGGTCGACGTCCGGCCACGTTCCGACTCACGCGCCTGCTTGCTGCCAACTGGGTAGCACATGTACATGTACATGTACATGTACCTTCGAAATGAATAGACCGGTCGGGTACATCACGATTCCCCATAACAAGTAATCAATGAATGCATAGATTAGGTTAAGCGGGCATGTCAAGGCAAAACACGACGCTGTTCGCCGTGTTCGGTGAATCCCTCCGCGGCTCCAAACTTTAACGGCTGGACGCGCAAGATAGAAGTCAGTGCCTGGCGAAGCTATGGCCGCGTCAAGAATTATCGGATGTCTACCCGAAATTATATATTGGCCACAAACAGGAACTTTGTCCGTGCCGATGATCATGATCATGATCCTGATCATGATGATTATGAAATTATAACGTACTCAAGTGCAGACGCGTACGTAGAGACGGGTGGTTGTTTCCATGGGCTGATTCCAGGAGCCGAGGGCTTGCAGAACACGTCATGCTTCTACTATGCATGCCAGCCACATGACACAAAGCACGTGTATATCTGAGTGTACATACCAGCCCATCGTCATTGTCTCTATAGATTGTCGAGGCCGCGTCCCGGTCAATCGCCATTCACATATGCGAGGCTCTGCAACTTTATTTTGTAACCCGCTGGTACATGATCTATATGAGCGGTTTCAGCGCAGCATTCAATTGACATCGCTTCCGCCACGCTTGCAAGCCGCTCAGTCTAATCTGGCGGAGCACATCGTGAAACCGGATTACGGTTCTACATCAACGACCTTCTGCTGAGTGGAGATCTAGAATATCTTATTCTTGAGCTGAATTTTTTCTTTTATCTCGTTCAGTCAGCCTATTTCAGTAGCGCGCGTGGCGAGGTGGAGCTCCATTAACAGCCTTTGCATGGATAGTACATCCGTACAGCATTGCTGCACGTACTGCGCGTGCAGCGCTCCCCCATGTTGCAAGCATTAATCTTTAGCTGTGGTTGCTGGGATGTTGCAGTAAGCATCGTTGATCAAACAAGCTTGGCGCATGCCTGCACTTGGTAGACCGCTGCCGTTGGCAGCTGCATGGCAGCCAGAAGAATGTCGTTATTAGCATAGTTTGTGGTTTTAGGCCAGAAAGAAACATTGTCTTGAGTGGAGAAGGGAGCGATGCTGGAAGCAATGAGTATGCAGCTGCAGAACTTTAGACGGCGCCCTGATGAACATGAACACGATTATAAGAAACCCTGATCATACCTTGCAGACCGTGAAGCGAAGCTTCGAGGGACCAGATCTCTACTCTCTAGGTTACACTGTTGCAATAGAAGTTCGCGCCGCCAATGACTGCCAGTCTCAAAACTGCCTTGTAACAGGTTCCCATTCATGGAGGGTAGACTACTTTCGAGGATGTCCAGTTATTTGTCTTAGCCACATGTCTACCCGCACGCATTTCAGTGTGCACATAATGCATTGAGGCTCGCCGGCCGCCCATGCCAGTGAACATTGAAAACCACAACACAAGGGATGATGCAATCCAGCTCCATTCTGATGCAACTATGCACAGGATGCACAAGGCTGGCGAAAGCATCAAGAACGACTAGTACTGGCCTTCGCTTTCCTGAACCTTGCTTCGAACTCACATACCGCTTGACTTCCTCGTGCTTTGGGTGCTTTTGCGCCCCTGTTACACCATAAGATAGTTCTTCGTTTTGCCATTCGCTTCACCGCGTTCAGGCTCATGCATGGCAAATTGACCGGCGATGTCGATGCCGATCAAAATCCTTTGTAGGTAAGTATGTAAGTCATCGTGATGAGGGATTTATTGCCGGTACTTGTGCATGCGACCTTAATTTCTGAAAGGCAGGATGCTATTCCGCGCCGGAGCTCCTAGCCTGAGCTTGTAAAACTGAAAGAATGTGCTTTTCTTCTCATGGGCAGTATAAAATTATCTTTAAGTGAATGTGTAGTCTCCCTGCCGGTTCTCTTTGAACACAGCACCCTCGCGTTGTGCGGTAAACTCGTAAGCGAACACGGAATAGCGAGGAACCATGCAGGCCAAACCCAATCTTGTCGACGTACATAGCTGTAGATATACTATCCAGTCCAAAACGGATGAACTTCAAAACCTGTTGACATTAAAATGCTGTTTTTAATTCCTAATTTATGCCATAAGGAAACGACAATAGCTCTCTGACAGCAGCGCGCGCATCGAATTTGGCCTGCAGCTGTGACGTCCTCCGTGTCTACGGCATTCTGATTTAACGTTCTATATGACCGGGTCTTATTACAGCTAGGCGAGATAAGTTGTCTTAGCAGCTCAAGGCTGATCGAAGTCGAATTTTTGGCAGCGCTAGCTTTCCAACGGTGGTGTTTGCTTTGTTGAGCCAGTCCAGTCGTGTGTTTAATATAAACAGTGAGAGTCGATGTCGGAGGGTTTCTTCGACGAGTAGTCTGAGGAGCGAATATTTTTTCTTTTTTCTCTTGGTGGTCTGTCGTTGGGAAAGCAAACTGCTGCACAAATCCCAGAGTTTTGTTCGCGCTTGCCAGCAGCACGATCACACTGCAGGAGATTCTGGATGAAAAGAGGAGAGAGACAGCAGACATCAAAAGCGGACGAGTTTCTAGAGTGCAGGATGTCGGGTTGTTGATCGGTAGTGCAGAGATCGCGGCCTCAGTATTTCCCATGCACTAGCTGGGCCTGCTTTAGAGGACAGTTGTGCCAGTTGGACACCGATCTCAGCACAATGACCGAGGTTTGGGGCACACCGATCTCAGCACAATGAACCGAGGTTTGGGGCACATCGATCGCTGTGGAGTTTATTTTGGCTTCACTCGCTCGGTTATCATCACGCACTCCAGCCAAGCCAACACGTTTTCAATCTCTCCTGGTGGAAAATGCAGTCTCTCCTGGTGGAAAGTGCCGCTTTAGCCAATGGACGGTCATTTGCGTAAGCCATTCAGCCGGTCGCTGAACGTGAAAGGCTCAAAGCTCAGTGTGCAGATGTGAAATAAGAAGATCGAACATGAGGAATCCGCCCGCCCACACCGATTTTTGATAAAAGAAATTCCCGTAGTACCGTATTTTTCTATCAAGGAATATCAGTAAGGCCGGATTCAGACTACGTACATACAACGTCAACGGTATTTTGGGGCTAAAACGCACGTTTTACAGCTGGTCAGGTTTCGTGCATTCACACTTGCGGGCGTTGACAACGTTTTAGGTTACGTGTGTGTTATTGCACGATTACAGTGACTACCACCGGCCTTCGAAGGGAAAATTTTTCTGCTCCCGACATTAAGTCAGCCTCCTTTTCTTTTTTTTTGCTCTTGTCAATAGCCTTTGCTGAGCCAAGGCTGGCCTGGGCAGTAGTTTGTCTCCTTTTTGTTGTTTGACTTCCCCGTCTGGTCTGTACCAGTTACGGTACGACATGTACTTGGAGCCTGGAAGCTGGCCGACCCCGGACCGAAGAGCTCGAATCTATTTTGCCAGCTGCTTTATACAGTGCTCAGCTGATGATCCTTTTCTGTGCGCCATACACACTGCTACCATATAGTCTACATGTAGCTGGTTATGATGTGCCGGCGAAGAACCACCTTCTGTGTGGACTATATCGCTACTGAAATTGTCCGCCGGTCAGGGAAAATGTCCGCTGGCGAAATCGCTGTGAAACCACGACGATATCGCTGTACTGTACGTGATTGGCAAGGAGAAAGAACCATGGACAACAAGACGTACGATGATCTCTACAACTACCTCCGCGCTGGTCAGTACCCCAGAGACCTCTCGAAGAACCAGAGGGAATATCTCCGAAGGAAATCGAGGAGCTGCCTCGTCAAAGACGGAGCATTATTTCTTAGAAAGAGCGGCGCGGATATTCTAGTGAAATGAACGCTATCTGTCTATCAGTCTCTCTCTCTTTCTCCCTCTCCCCCCCCCCGCCTCTCTCTCTCTCTCTCTCTCTCAAGAGCATTTCACAGGGATAGAACGTACAAAAATAGATGTTTTTTTTCCTAACTGGCCGCAAAGTTGGAAAAGCACCTCCTTTTCCTAATTTATCGCCACTTACTTCAGGACAACACAGTTTTTTCTCAATGCTCTGCTTTCTAATGACCTTTTCTTTGTATTTTACTGGATGGCCACTCACTTCAGGAAAACAACTCTTTTTCCAAACTGGTCAAATTTCTGGTCACTTTTTTTTGGGTCGCAAGATCAAGAAAACACCTCAAGTTTCCTAACTGAGGTGTACCTTGAAAACACCTAAGGAAAACGCCTCCGCGAGGTGCTCCTCTCTCTCTCTCTCGCGCGCGCACACACACACACACATACACACACACACTCTAATTGTCAACGGGGGCTGGGGGTTAGGACTGGTGTCTTCTGTTTGGCTGAGACTAGACTACTGGATGGAGTGCACTGATATGCTCACTATCTACGGGTATGTTTGCAGAGTGCTAAACTGGTAACGAAACTTGATTGAACTGAATGGATGTTATGTTATGGTCACACTGACTTCGCCAAAACGGATTTGATCATTATCCTAACAGGCCTGATGTTGCGCACAGACAAATTACCACAGCGGTTCGGAATACCAATTTGGTGATATGTCTTGAACTAGATCTTTACTTTGCCAATCTTGTTGGCAATAATACCTTAGTATATGCCTTGGGCTACTGCTTCGCCAAACTCTGTGGTGTTTTCTTTGTGAATGGGGGGGCATTTGTCTCGGACAGTCAGTTATCTAATGGCATAAACACGGGGGAAGTTGGGAGATGGGATTCGGTGGGTCAATCTCTTGGTGTCGGGGTCGGATGTTGGCGACTGACGTTGGTCTTGGCGTCCTTGTGGGGTGATCTG
>JAOWAR010154712.1:0-10969 GCA_028571005.1 Clathrina lutea
GTATTCGGATAGCGCGAGTGACTCTCGCCTGCTAGGTGAATTGGTACCGCAGGTTCGAGTCCGACCCAACCTGTATTGCTGTTTTTTCGGACAGGCGTTCCCGTGAATCGCTCTCTCTCTTCTCTTCCTTCTACTTCTCCGACTTTCTACTCTGCCTCTCAGCTTTCCTTCTACTTCTCCGACTTTCTACTCTGCCTCTCAGCTTTCAAAAAGTCTCAAACTCAGTCAAAGCAACAAAGATTCGGTGACGGACCTCACCCCGGGCACCTGGCCTGCAATGGAATCAGCCTCTGCCTCTGGCTCTGGTCGGACGCTCACGGTCGCTATTTGTCTTCCACGCCCCCGCACATCCTTGTTTTTTTCCCCTCCCCACTGTATGTTGCAGCTTCAGCTAATAACTCCTCCCTTTAATTACTCCTCCCTTTAAAATGTTGCCTGTGCATAGAGTGTTAATGTCCCTTGACCTTCGTTACCTTCCATACCCGTTTCCAATATGACCCATATTCCTTGCCCAGTGACGGTGTGAGCCGGCCGAGTGTTGATTGCTCCGCCAATACGTTTGCTGAATCTGTTTTTCAACATCTCAGTTTTTTTCCTTGAGACCCTTTTCTAGTCGTTGTCGAAATGGCAAGATTAGTGAATCCCCGAATTGTGTTCCTTATTTCAAGAACTGATTATTGTCACGCGAGTGTTTGTTTCTCCCCATGCAAGATTTTCATCGATAGTTTCAGGTTCAAAATCCTAGGTTTCTCTCTCTCTCTCTCTCTCTCTCTCGGTCTTTCGTCCTCTTCTTCTCAATCTTCATCACTTTATTCCAACTCTGGTCATTGCGATCCGTAGGCTCCGACATGCGAGCCACGTCGTAGTGCTACACAGAACCGAAGTTCGACCGTGTCGTATGGAAAGACCAAAGCTCGCCATGAAGCCGACTTTTTTTTGAGCCGGTGGATTGGTCTGAGCACACCGGGATTTCCGTTCGGCTAGGCGCCGTATCGTCGCAGTTTCGAATCCGGTCTGTGCCAATCGGGAATGCAGAAAAGAAATGTTTGATGGTTCAATTTCTTCTCGGATATTTTCTTTGACAGTTTCAGTTGAAAATCCTGGGTTTCTCTCTCTGTCTTTCGTCTTCTCCTTCTCAATCTTCATCACTTTATTCCGGCTCAGGTCATTGCGATCCGTAGGCTCCGACATGCGAGACACATCGTAGTGCTACACAGAACTGAGGTTCGACCGTGTCGTATGGAAAGACCAAAGATCGCCGTGAAACCGACTTTTTCAAGCCGGTAGATTGGTCTGGGCAATTGACACCGGGATTTCCGTTTGGCTAGGCGCCGTTTCATTGCAGGTTCGAATCCGGTCTGTGTCAATCGGGAATGGAGAAAAGAAAAATATTTGATAATCTCCTGTAAAACATGGGGAAACATTTTTCTAGTAACTAGATCTAGCTATGCTCCTGCAGTGGTGTTTAGTAGCCAGAAGAGACTGCTTGCATGGTTGCCAACTGTTCATATTTGGTTCTTTTGTCAGGTTTTTCAGACGGAGTGGTTGAGTTTTTTCCTGTTCAGACTACTACTGCTCGTCGTCTACTGAAGGCTGAGATTTTAGAGAACATGAAGACGTTTCCCTTTCTGGACATCCTGATGGACGGCAGTGTGTTGGACTTGGACGAGTACACGTTTCTGTCCAAGATGGAAGACAAGGAGGCGTTGGACGCCAATCGCTATTTGCTGGACTTGATGCAGCATAAGAGCGAAGTTCGGCGTCTACAGTTTGCCAAACTTCTAATGAAACATCAGCCACAATTGCTAAAAGCAGCTCAAGGTATAAATTGGAAAAGACATAAAACGCGTTCTCTGCACTCGTGACAATTTACATTTTTCTGGCGGTAATTTAACTCATAGAATTGTTCGTTAGTTTTACCCTGCTTTGGGTTACCCGTCCATATCCAGTTGTAGATGGTTGCAGTTGGTATATATGCTCACATGCCTATGCCTTTAGGTGTCCAAGGCCTCAAGTTTTCTTCATGAGTTGGGCCATGATATGTGGTTGCTAGTCTGATGGTTTATTTCTAGTATGCAAATTTTGATGAATGGACCATGGGAACTGACAGGCTACAACACCATTATTTGTCAAAAAATGAGTTTACTTTACCTCTGGTAAGGTAATGCAGAAAAGAAATGCTAGGAAAAAACACCAATCTGTCATGAAGATGTGGATACAAATACAAATGAATAATCTCTGGAGACGCGCTGATTAGGCAAACTTTAATCTGCTGGCTCTAAAAATGGTATGGATTAACGTCATGGCTCTTTTCTCATGTGCTAGAATACGGAATGCTGTCGGTACCATTGGTGAGAGAAAGCTGGCAATATATTTTGTTTGATTTGTTGAACAATTTTCTTTATGCCCTGTCCTTTACTTCCAGAAACAACATTCACTAAACAGGAAAAACTCGCTGCTCCTCCACGCTTAGTTTTGGATCCAGCTAAAACACAGTCAACACTGCCTCCCAGGACGTTTGCTTCGACCTTGAATAATTTGCAAGTGAGAAAAACCACTGGAAACCTTGCGGTGGGGGAACCTTCTCAGCCGACAACCTCATCCGTGATGTCTCCCGAGAGACCCACAACCATCACAACAGGTGCTCTCCAACAAGCCAGCTCAAGCAGCAATCAAACAGCAGCTACACAGACTAAAGGACCACTAGACAGGGACAGTGCCGTCACAGCAGGTGGTAGCTCATCACATGAAGATCACTCAGAGACAGCAACTGCTAGAGAACACATGAGTGCGAGTGGGTGTAGTGCACAGCTGCCTATACCTGGTGACCAACATGCTGGGACATCGACAAAGAGTGATCTGCCTCGCTACGGTGAGTTTGTTCGTGCTCGAACATACAGCTAGTCACACTTTGTCGTAGGTAAATCATGTGATAATGAAAGGTGACAACTAGTCGAGGAGCTGTGCATCTTTCAACAAGGACTGTTTAAGAGGAATGTACTATAGCTAGTGGCGTATGCATGTAGCCACCACAGCCATCCTAACTTCACAAACCCCTATTTTGTCGATCTGTGTTCAGTTCAACTCTGTGATTCAAACGTAGAAGTTAAAGCATTGGCTGTCCGACCATTTGAGTGTCTGATCCCTTTGGAGTTCAGGGAGATGCTACACAGGTCTCATGCTTTTGGAGCTCGGCCATGTCCTTGTTCAAACCAGAATCCCTGAAATACATGAGCTTCAATTGAAGTACTGTTCTCCTATGTACGTCAAATAACACTCAAACATTTCTCTCGGCCAAGCTGTTGACCCTCTGCTAAGACGCTAGAAAGGAATCTTCGTCTAAGAGGTAGACCCCAGGCGATGGCCTCTAAATTGATTTAGAAAGGTATCCAGCTGATTTACCAGTAGCTTCAAAATGAATTCTACGCGCACAATTCACGATCAGTTCAAGTGTTACTCCTTTCCCTCCAAATACGGTCTGGTGGCCTTCATGAAGGTGTGCTTGCAAGTGCAGCTGCTGCTGCTACTGTTTTTGTGCACAAGCTCCCACAAGCCAGTGGTAACTGTAAGTACAATATACTTCTACAGGAAGAGACTTTCACTCAGAGTAGCGCAGGGAAATCCTGGAGAAGGATACTTCGGATAAGCGTAGGAAATGGTTTTTGAAATTCATCAAAGTGCAGTGAGAGGCCCGGCCATAGAACTCACGCTGACAGGCATCCCACCTACACACGGACGTGCACTTCCTTGACCAGGAACGTTCGCTCCACTTAAACATCGCCAATGACTGGCTATAAACGGGGTATTATTTTCTCTCTATAAATCTCTCTCTCATTCCCTTGCAATTTGTACCAGTTTCCCTCTCTCTGTCTCTCTCTCACGCTCTCCAGCTCTAGCTTTGTGCCTGTATGAAGGCACCTGTGAATCAGACTTTCCAGGGGAAGCGCGACTTTGGCTCTGAAAGCAATCATTGAGAGGCAGAACCGCCTTCAGGGTACACTGAATAGTTTTTGCGAGGCCCATTAGCTTCACAGCTTCATTGCCAGGTCCTTTCCACCAAACGTTGAAAGAATGAGAAAGGAAATCTTTAGCACTTGGAGCCCTGTCACTCGCAGACTGCAGATCTTCGATAGTTCTAATGGATCAAACATCAAAGAACTCACGCCCTCAATCATATATTCTAGCTAGACAAACAAGCCCTTGGCCTCACGCTTTAGTTCTAGGCAAGGTCCCTCCCCCCAACACTGACACAAACATATATGGATTACCAAGCTTATACTCAAATTGGCGTGAGGAAAAGCAGAGAATGCCCACACTGGCAACGTATGGTTTGCTTGTCGCTGTCACTCGAAGTTCCAATAAAGTTCACACACTCTCCAGCACGCCTATCTTTCGGAGTTCGGACTAGGTTTCTCAGCCGGAGGGCTTTGTCCAGCTACAGGTGGATCGGAACTTGGTTGGTCTTGTCTGGCCAGGTCGGGTCTATGCTCATCTAGTCTATGCCCACAAACCTGTCCTTGTTATCGAGCGAAAATAAAGCGAAGCCAAATTTACACAGAAACCTGGCTCTAGCAGTCTGCATGCAAGTTGATCCTATTCCAATCCGTGAAATGGCACAGCGCCCTTTGCCCAGTGAAGACTGCATCTGGTGTAGATGTCACAACACTGGAACTTTCATGACAATTTTTTACAGCTCAAATTTTTTTTCTGGCAAATCAGTGGCCTCAAATAAAATCATTCCCGGCCAAACGTCACCCCTTCAGGTATTAGAAAAGAGCATGAAGTCTTGTTGCATAGCCCTTTCTCTACAGGCAAAGGAGAGCAAAACGTTTAACCCTATTAACCAAGTTGACAATTTGACCCACAAACAGATATATTTGTGACTCTAGTAACCTGTGACAGACAGGCAGACAGACAGACAGACGGATGAACATAGACACGCAAACATCAAGTATTGTGTGTGGAACCATCTCCAGTCCCTACGGTCGTGACAGTGGCACTAATTGTGGTCAAAAAACGACAGAGTGGAAGGACTTTCTAGGTAATATATTTCAACGGTTAAATAATAGAGGCAAATAAATACATTTTAGACCGACAACAAGGAAAATGTGTATTTAAATGCACTGTGTTTGTAGTAGATGATGGCCAGAAACCCTACCTGTTATGGTGACATAACAACGCATACTGAGGAGGCTGACTGGTCATCCAAAGGTGCCTATGTAATTTTGCTGACTGAGGTTAGAACATTCAACCTGGGACCTCAAAAGGCTACCTGAAGTCTGCAGTACTAGTGCTGCTGACAAACAGATAACCTTATGAGTTTCCATGTCTCTACAAGTGCAGAGGATGCATATGCAGGCGTAGAGGGTGGAGTTCTATCACCAATAGCATCATCAGGCCAATAGGGACTGTGTGGAGCTCCACACAGGACAATTGATGTCCATCTGCTCAAACATATCAATCTTTGTCTCGCAGACGGCCGCAGCTGGCCAAGATCTGCCAGTCGCCGTGACGTCATCAGGCGAGCACAGTGCGCCATGCAGCATGCGTGCACATGCGTACACGTGTATTGCCCGGTCATCCGTGTACATGCACATTTTCTTGACTAGGGACGATCTCACTTGTTCGTTGCCATGGGTAGTGCTGCTGAACGATCATGTTCGCAGCCTTGCCGTAATTGCGAACACAGTTACCAAGCTGAGATTTGGCAGCCTACCGACAACTGAGAAAGAAGGCAAACGCAGGTTGTACACTGACCTGATTCATAGAAGGTGAAAACCAGCCTGGAAGGAGCAGATACCAAGGCACTAGTCCACTGCAGCAAAGAAAATTGTCTTCCTCATTACGATCGACTCTGGGCGTCTTCAGAATGACTGTGAATCGTTCTTTTTGGGCGCCGGAAGTTGGTAGAAGATCGTCACGTATTGCTTATTGCAATGACAGTGCTTTTCCCATCTACGCCAGAGGAAGATTGAAAGAGTGTCTTAGGCCTGGATTAATATCTAGTGTGCTGAAATATGCTGGAAAGAGTTCGTTTTCCTCTAGGAAAAAAACTGTCTACCAGGATAGCGGTAAGCAATGGAGCACAAAATTTGAGAACTAAAGAGACTTTTGTGGTTGCTTCCCTAAGGCTGAACTCAGTTTAAACAAAATGCTGCGTTGAAGTGTTTGCTGACACCCCACCCTTATGTACAGGAGCCAGGGATTGATGCACCTGAGTGTCTGTTGGTCTGTCTGTTGTGAGGTCATTTGGGCCGCACAATTTCGACCGGTGATGTGATCTCCGTCTAACCTACCACTATCTGACATTCTAGTCTACTCTCCTCTTTTGCTCTACATCTGAGCGCAGGCACGGCTCGCTCTCAGGTGCGAACAATCACCCTATTCTGCCTATGCTTGCCCATTGCTTAGTCCACCGCAGCGTCCACTCACCCGCAATGGTCTTCGATCAGTCGGAGTGGTCTGCGATTGAGAGATACGCCCTTCGTTTATTCTAACCCACAAAATAATTGATGTGTGCCTTTGCTTACATTCTGCTGCCAACGGTCACCCTCTGCCGCCTTTGCTTGCCCACGGTTTGCCTGTGGAAGCCTCCACTCGCCTGTAATAGTCTTAGATCAGTCAAAACGATCTGGGATTGAGTGATGCACCCTTCATCCATTCGCAGTAACCTTCACTCGCTCCTCATTGCCCCACTTGCTCAGAAGTATTTAAAAGGCAATTTTTCACTTTCTTTCCAACTTGTCTAGATGCAAAAGAACATTTTAATCACAAAATGCTGAAAGAAAATTTAATCGAACTCAAAAATATCATGTGATATCATTTCACACGCAGGTCCCTTTAGATATAGGTAACATTTCGATAATTATTGTCTCAAAGTCATTTCATTATTGGAGAACTGGTACCTCTCCCACTCCCACCACGGATGTGTGATGTTTTCCAGTTCAGAATACACCAGACAAAAGTCTCACACTTCAACAATAATAGTAATCAACAAATAGTACAATAGTAATAATCGGACAAAAAACCGACAGCAACACTCTCTTCTATCTCCTCGCTCTCCACCTGCGGACCCTGGCCGTCTTCTTCTGAATAACTGCGCTGGAGCCTGGCATCCAAGTCTTCTGCCCCCTTACTAGAATTTCTTTCCTTCCAGACCTGTGGTCCTCCAGTGGCCCTGACGCCTGGAGTCCAGCTTGTAGGGGATCTCATTTGATCAACTTGGTACCGTCTTTCCCCAAATTGAGTGAAGCAAGTGTAACTAACAGGGCCTTTCACTGCTGTCACTACTGCTGGCAGCCAACGTGTCTCCGTGGTGCGGAAAAGTTCTGGACGTAAACGCGGTTGCTCGCAGTGAATAGTCGTTCGCGTGCATGCTGGTCATGGCCTTCTGCCTGTCTCTTCTGCTGCTTCTCCACCTTGCTCTCTAAATCGGAAAACAAGCTGTTCAGCCGGGTTGCGAGGTGTCGACCCATCAATAGTTCGCGAGGTACTCGACCCGTTGTGCAATGCGGGGTAGTCCTGTACGCCAAAAGGAAGGTTGCTAGTCGCTCCTCCAAGGGTCGAGTCTTGTTCTGCCGAGCCACTCCAAGCTTCACAGTTTGAACAGCTTTCTCAGCCAAGCCATTTGTAGCCGGATGGTATGGCGTAGAAGTCACCAGGTGGATGTCGTTGTCCTCCATGAACTGTCGGAACTCCACTGATATGAAGCGGGCACTGTTGTCTGTGATGCACTTTTGTGGGAGGCCATGAGTGGCAAACAGGTGTCTCATCTCGTTGATGGTAGCCCTTGCTGTCTGTGAACTGACGATCACTGCCTCGATCCACTTAGAGTGGGCATCGGCCGTTACCAACACGTTCTTGCCTTCAGCCATAGTCTGCATGCACTCTCAGCCAGGGATGTCGTGGCCAATCCCATGTTTGCAAGGGCGCCGGAGGATCGTATGGTCGTGTCATTTGACAGGGCTGGCACCTTGCTACATGCTCCTCTATATCCCCCTCAAGCCTTGGCCACAAAACGCATGACCTTGCCAGTGCTTTCATTTTCATCATCCCTGGGTGTCCTTTATGCAAATCTTTCAGGACTGGTTTTCGTAACGCTTCCAGAATAAATACTCTAGTACCCTGAAGCACACAATTCTGGGCCACTGATAGTTCGTCCTTGACGCGGCTGTATGGCTCAATAGCCTCACTGACCTTTCTTGGTCATCCAAAACGCAGGTATTGCAGAACTGTCAGCAATTCCGTATCGTGTGCCTTTGCAGATGTCAACTTCTGGGCAGTGGTCGGAGACCTGTCCATAGCTTCCAAGACTCGGGACTTCCTCTCCAGGAACTGGAATGTGTTCAGGTGGTTCTCCACAAGGCAGTCGGCTTAGTGCATCAACGTTTTGATTGTGCCACCCTGGCCTGTGTTGCAGGTCGAATGTGTAGGCCTGTAGGAGTAAACACCACCTGACCATGTGGCCAGACGCCACTTGTGGAATGTGTCGCCCAGCCCCAAATACTCCAAGCAGCGGCTGATAATTCACACAGTGAACCTCTTTCCAAACAGGTAGTTGAAGAATCGCTTTGTAGCAAAAACCACCACCAGTGCTTCTCCTTCAAACTGCGAGTAGTTCTGTTCAGCTGGTGATAGCGACCGTAAGGCAAACAAGATCGGATGTTTGGCACCCCCTTTCTTGACGTGGGACAACACCGCCCCAACGCCAGATGATGAAGTGTCGCATGCCATCCTCACCGGAAGTTCCAGATCATAGTGTACATAGTGTACTAGCACAGGGGCTGAGCATAATGGGACCTTTATCCAAGCAAAAGCCTGCTCCTGCACTTCCTCCCGTCGCCACCTGGCCCCTTTCTGGAGAAGGTGATGGAGGGGTTCCAGCAAGGTGGTGAGCCGTGGGAGAAACATCATGCTAAGTCTTTGGCTGACTCTGACATACGCGAGCCAGGTGTCCGACTGTCCCGCAGCTATGGCACTCTGCTGCCTTGTGGTGGCAATCGCCTGCCAAGTGGGTACCCGAGTCGCATCGGGAACACTTAGTGGAACGTTCGTTCCCGGCGTAGAAGTACTCACATGCTGTGCTGGTTGCTCTCTTGCTGTATGGTGCACCTGCTCAGGTCCCGCCGTTGCGGACTGAGTGAGTTCCCACACATGTCGCTTCATAGCCTCTTCGCACTGGGCAATTTCAAGAGCGTCTTTCAACTTCAGCGCCGTTTTCTGTAGCATCTTCTGCTGTATAAATGGGTCTCCGATGCCCACAGCCATTTGATCGGGTAGTTTATTTTCCAACTCCCCTCCGTAATTGCACTTACTAGCAATCTTCCAGAGCTCGGCTACGTAATCAACCACCGACTCCCCAGCCTTCTGTACGCGGCTGTGGAACTTGAATCTCTCCAAGATTCCTGACGGCTTCGGGTCGATGTGTTTCTTCGGCGCCTTGCATATCTCCGCGAACGACTTCTGGGAGGGTTTTGCCAGAGCGCACAACGATTTCAGTGACGCAAAGGTCCTCTTCCCGCAGAACTTAAGTAATATCGCTCTCTTTTTGTCGACTTCGTCGTCCCGGACGCCGTTCACCTGGAAGGCCATTTCTAAACGTTCGGCATATTGGTCCCAGCTATCCTCTGCTGGGTTAAACACCTCGAGGCGAGCGTACTGGTCCATTTTAATCCTTGTCGTCAATGTGATATTCTCCCATTCAGAAGACACCAAATGGAACTCTCACACTTCAACGACAATGGTAATCAACAATAGTACAATAGTAATAATCGGACAAAAAAACGACAGCGAAATATATACCACGCGTAAAACCCAATAACGTGTTAACACCTGTTGGATGCACCTGACAACCCACAACCACAAACACATATATTGCAGGATGATAATATAAAATGGCAAAAGTTTTATTCAGGTCATCCTGCTGTGAGCAGTGATGTGATATGGACTTCTTAGCCTACCCTGCCACAAGCTGCTTCTGTGCCCTTGTCTGCATATTAGCAGCACACCTGGAATTGTATGTACATGAAGATGTCGAGGCCTAGGTGTCATGTCACAATGTGCCCAGCATTGCGTGCAGACAGGCCAGCCCAGGACACAAACAAGCTGCTGTTCAATGTAATAGGCAAGAAGAAATACATGCAAGCCCAGGGTCTGAAAACCTGGGACCTGTCTTTCGTTTGCGAACAAAGAGCCGTTCCGCATATGTGCTGGTAACCTAGCAGTGGAGGCATGACAAAGTTTCCCTCCTCGTGTTGGAGGCAAAAAACTACTTCTACCCTTTCAAACGTCGATTTGGCTCACTGCCAACTCCATGATTCCTTCCCATATAAGGCTTGGCCATGTCTGTCAGGTTTGAGGAAGCCTGCGTTGGTTGTATACGCTTACGCCACTCATTGTTTAACAGGATCTAGTTGCATAGTGCTGGTCACTAGCTAGCTATGATACTGCAGCTGACGCTGATGTATTTTCTTCTTTCTGTTGTTGCTATAAAGGTGATGTGTGATGAAAGCAAAAGAAACAAATGTTTAAATAAATAGTGTTAAAATGTTTCTTTTTGCTTTTTGTCTCCGATTTCAGTTGATTGGGTGAGTTTGTTGGATGCAATCAGCAGTTTTGTCAAGACCCGAGGCACCTGCAACAGTCTTGCCATCCAGCTGAGACTGCATGCCATTGTAGGCACTGATATTGTTCAGTCTCTGTCTGTACATTATCCCAATGACTATGGCGCCATAGCGGCTGAGCTCTTCCGCATCTGGCTTTCGCAGTCACGCACTTGTAACATGAAGGACAAAGCCAAGTTAGAATTTCTCAAAAACGTCTTTACTGTACGAACGAATCATCCAGAGCTGGCTTTGCGCTTGGACAGCTTACTTTCAGATCCTGTAAGTTTAAACGTTATAATCTTTCAACTACCAGCACTCTATATCAGATCTTATTGCTTTTGTAAACTCATCGATCGTGATTGGCC
>JAOWAR010154723.1:0-10967 GCA_028571005.1 Clathrina lutea
GTCAAGCTTGATAAATTATTCAATTAACGATTATGCAGTCAAGACAATTAATAACAGGTGCGGTTCGCAACTTCGCAAGTGCCGGGATTGGGTTATTGGCGATAGTGCATTGCACAGCCTGCACAAGTTCCTCGCACAGAGTGCCTGTTCATTAAAGCACAGACAGTTTGCACTGATGATTCCGGCCAACATGTGCTAGCTTCCTAGCAGGGTGACTTTTAACTCTTTGTCGAGTTTCTCCTCTCTTTTCCTTACCTCCCGCAGTTGAAATTTTCTCCTTTAGGCAATAAAGAAGCTGTTTCCCTAGTTTGTGGAAGATGGCTGTGTAATTTACGGTTGTGCCGAGTTCCCCTATCAATACTGCTGGGAATATTGCAGCTGCCAAAATTCATCCATCAACAAAGGGGCTGGTACCAGTTGGTCGCTGAAAGTGTGTTCTTTCCTAACGGCATCAGACAACGCGGCTTTGTACTGGGTTAGGCTGGAATGGCCATCGGGCTTCACGGCTTAAATTGGGAGACTTAAGATTGCTGGCTACAATTTTGGACGAAATAAAAATGGCCTAAAATTTAGTGTGCTGTTTACCCCTCGAAAGACGGAGTCGCGGAAAATATTGCAGCCTTTGCAGCCGAGTTTCTGTGTTTGGTGCCTGTAAATAGCTCAATTTAGATAGATAAAACAGATAGCCGGGAACTCAAGGTAGACAGCTCAAAATAGATGGCCGGAAATTCATCAGACTGGACTTGCCGTAGGACGATCCATCCTGTTGCCAAACCTCCACGTATGCCTTCCGGAGGAGCTCGGCAGGGTGTTCTGCCTCCACCGAGGAAAGATCAATTCTGACTTCTTTCTCCTCTGTGCACTCTTTGAGCACTTGAACCTAGGGAGAGAACCGAGAGAGAGGGAGAGGGAGAGAGAGAGAGAGAAAGAGAGAGAAACAGAGAGAGAAACAGAGAGAGAGAGAGAGAGAGAGAGACAGAGAACGGGAATGGAGGAGAACGGAAAATAACAAGCACATAATCGTGTTGGCAAAAGAAGCAGAAGCAGTTCTGGTTGTGAGATTAAGATGAATGGGAGTTGCACTAAACATTAAAAAAATATTTTCCTTTCCATGACAAGATTCTGTCTTGTTCGAGGCACACCCATAACCTAGTCAACGTTTGGACAATTAAGCCAGCTGTCTGCAAAAATTCAACAGCCACAAGCAGAAAGACATGCAAGTCAACGAGCACTGGAAGAAGAGATGCTGCCGCATGGAGGAAATCAATCTATCAAAGAACATTTGATAAATGCTGAACTCCGCCCTGAGACAACAAGGACTCAAACCTGCGGCACCAAATCACACAGCAGACAAAATTCATGGCAGTACGTGTATATAGGTATATCCAGGCAGCTGTCATCTGCTAGGCAATTTGGTGCCACATGTAAGCCAGAGTGGCTTGGCACGAAATTGAGCATTTGTCAATGTATCTTCAGCTAACGAGCATTGGCCAAAAGAAAAAAAGAGTAGAAAGAGACCCATGGCTAGAAGTCCAAGCTCACTAAAAAAGATTTCAATGCTTTTTTGACACAAACACAACATAAGAGAATCATTTCTTTTCTTACTTGAGTGTTTCTCTGCTGAGGATGCCCTGGCTCTCACAACTTTCTCCCAAAACTGAGAGATTGCCGCCTTAGACACGAGGGAAGCGGCTGGTAAAACTGATGAAGCAACGGGTGAATGGTGAGCGCTTGAAGATGAAGGTGACCTCCTCTTACAACAAGACGTGAAATTGGGAGAAGCTCATCGGTGATATGGTTATAGCAGAAAGGCATTGAGGAGAATTAGCAGCGATTTACTGCACAGTATTTATATCCACTAGCCTTTCTCTCGAGAAGAAAACAAAAACGAAGCTGGTCACCAATGGGTGTCAGATTATGTGCGCAGTTTTGGAAGACGATGGCAGGTATCTACAAAGCCAAATTCCACAGCACGTGCAGGAAGACTGCTGGCGCTCCACCCGTGTTTGTCAATCTTGCCCACAGACAAAGTCCTTAGTAGCAGTCTCGCAGTACACACCTCTTGGGCCCTGCAGAAAGTAATAGACAACATGAATGAGAGCAGCACAAGCTACCATGACAACAGACCAAGCACCACCAACTGCATTGGGAAACCATGACAAGCAGCCTCAAGGCATGGTAGTGAATGTGCTGAGCTGTTAGGAAACACGGTAATTCATTGTACGGCCAAGTACCAGGGCTAAGTTCCAATCAGGTGGCACTGGTGAGAAGTTAAACCAGGTTGGGATTCTGACCAAGTAGCTGAAAACTGCCCTTTGATTATGAAAGCATAATTTTCTGCAGACCACAGCGACCAATCACCAAATTTTATCCAGTGAAAGTGTGACCAAAATATGTCTAGAGGCCCTTCTTTCTTTTTTACGATTTTTTCTCTTTCTCTGCGTATGTTTACTATTTGGTCCGTTGCCGCACATAAAACTTTGGTGTCTGTACTTTTCCCTCGGTACTTCTGTACGCCTCCTATTCATTGGCCATGATCTGCTCTGTGACTCTGCCTGCCTGCAACCCTCTTTCTCCCTCCCTCTCGGACCCTTTTCCGTCGCTAGCTGCTGTACATACCCAGGCATGAACACTACCAAGCGTACACTCCCGCATGAACACCAATGTACGCGCGTACAAGGACGGTTCCTATTTCAAACTTGACAAGACAACAAAACTCAAAGTTCCTGCGGACGTACATCAACTTGACTGCAAAAATCTTCCAACTAACCCGCTCTGAGTGAAGAGACAAGAGACTCACATAATCCACGCACGCTTCGCTCGTTATATAAAGCGGAGTTTGCGTGTGCGTCGGCTCATTCAAGTCCAGCTGATGAGTGGTGAATTCCGCGAAACAGCTGTCCTGCGCAGGAGTGGTGAGCTACTCGTTGGGAGTCGTTGCTGGGAGAGGTGAGTCGACATATCCTGTGTTTGGGAATCAGTGTGGGTTTGGCAATCAGTCCATGTGTGGATTATGTGAGTCTCTCGTCTCTTCACTCAGAACGAGTTAGTTGGAAGTTTTTTGCAGTCAAGTTGACAAGACAGTTTAAGACAAAACTTACCTGCTTGTGTCTGAACCCGTGTGATCCCAGTTCCTGGTCCACGTTAACGATTTCTTGTGCGACTGGGAAGGCTGCCTGTTGCACTGAGGCACGTCAACTTTCTGTAGAAGTAGGCACGTTTTCATGACGTGCTCGACATTTCTCAACCAAGAAGCATAACTCCTCTATTACTTCGACAAAATAGAATGCTCACCAGGCTGCAGCTGCAGATAAATTGTCACTGGTTTATCTGAACTGCGAAACTGCAAGCCGCCCCGATTGTCCCATGGAGCTAGACCTGAAACCGGTTGCATGTCGTTCTTCGGAGGTCTGGCCGCCAGCCAACAGCCTGAAAACAAGAACTGCAAGCCCACGAGCGCCCGGAAGCGTAAAATGTACCGACCCAGCAATTTTCCATCGGTTAGGACTTTGCAGAAGCAACGACTTTGACTCTCCGTATAGTTTGCAGGTCGAAAACCGAGTTCGAGTGTCTACTGCAGCTGCAAGCGCTCAATCAACAACAGGCATGTCGCCACAAGCGACATCATGAAATCCGGCGTGCGTGATCATTCCATTTGAAAAGAACGTCATGGCCTCTACTAAAAGAATCCCCTTGACTGAAGTTAATCTAGGTAGTCTGCCTGAGCGTGTGGTGTGTGGATACCTTTCCTTCTGGCCCAGAAACTATTTGGTGGATAAAAGACATCACCTCAAGTTCAAATTAGGTTTGTTTGGCTTGGGATAATGTCGGGGCTTGGGTATGGTGACGATTGTCTTGGGATAATGTTGGGGCTTGGGTTGGCGCCGCAAGTACCACCCCAAGCTGGCATTGGCGAAGTAGGCACTCGGGAGAGCAGCTTATGGAGTAGATCTCCCAAAGGAGAGAGGGTCGAAGACGACGCCCGAAGACCGGAGAGATCACTGCCAACGTCTGCTGCTCGAAGGAGCCTCCGCCAACGTTGGATAGGACGCAGAGGGAAGTTTTCCGCGCGAGCGAAACAAATGAAAACACGTCAACATTTGAAGGCAAACTCCCTCGCATGTAGGTCCACTATCTGCCATCAGGCCCACCACTTCGTATCCATTTTTTGTGGAAGCTTTCAGAACAAGAACTGTCGGAATTTATCACCAACGTGCGAAAAGTCGCTTTGTGAAGCTTCCCCTCTATATTTTTTCCGTGGTGGCCACAGGGAGTCACACGGTCTCACGACTCATTGATATTTTGAACATCACAGTTCCTGGCTTTTCTGAGTGACATGGCCATATAAAGACAGTGCATTTGGTCCTGCGTATCGTGGAGTTGGAAGCTGTTGGAACGTAAACGTTTCAAAGGATGACGTTGACTCCGCGTGTGGTAATAGTAGAAAAGGATTTGAGGCGGAGGGAGAAAAAGAGAGAGAGAGAGAGAGAGAGAGAGAGAGAGAGAGAGAGAGGGAGAGAGAGAGGCACGGTGGCCACTTTAAAACCCCAAGCATTCTGGTTGAAGATATAATTTTACTTCAAACTTCTAAACTCAGGCGTCTTCTTGCAAAATACTAATACCTTGCGCCAGGTTTTCGCACGAGCTTTGCCCGTTCGGTGCTCGAATGGCCAGCCGGTGTGTAATCAAGTTGGTCGGGCAGTCAGTACTTCTGCCTTCGCTCGGTGTTAGGCACACAATGCGCAGGTGCCTGGTCATCTCAGTTGCGCGATGGCTCAAGTACATGCTCTACTCAAGTCGATGTCACGTGATGACAGAATGGACAAAGAAGAATGGCCGGACGGCTCAAATATGTTACGAAAGAGAAATTTAGAAGACCCGGAAGCCGTGAAAAACCTGTAGTGCTGTGCGTGCTCGATCCCGCGGCACCGATTCGCCTAGCAGATCGGAAATGACTCGTGCTTACCGGCAACGCCACCTCGCCACCTTTCTTAAAATCAACAGCCCTGAAATGGAATGATCCAGATTGCGCAGTGGTAGGAACAGTTTTTTTCCTGATCCCTTTTTTTTAATTTTTATTTCATTAGCATTGTTTGTTTCTACACATAGGTAGAGGTACGAACTTGTATAAAACGATAGCCTATAATGTCATTTTTGGGAAGGTCAGCCGGGACATAGTTGGCGGCATTTTATCTTCTATTCCATGTCAGGATGGTAGTCACTGCCAGCACAAAATCTTGCGAAATGGCTCCCCGTCCGTCCCAGACTCCTTACTCTGCCTTGCCTCGAAGCTCGGAGCTAGAAGCTTCCCCTATTTCTTCCGCCATGTTCGATTCACCCATCTTCCTCCTCAACGTGAATGGCCGGTGCAGGAAGTAGGCAGAGAAGCGTAGATGAAGTCCGAACTGGCCTTCTCTCTTCAGCTACCTCAACCTTGTTTTTCAACTCCTATATGCGCAATAGCGCGGTCAATCATTCCCGTACTCTCTTCATGCGCTTTCTGATGTAAGTCAAGGCGCAACTGACATGATAGAAAGAAAGCGTGCCAGAAATATGGCGTTAGCCGTCGACAACATTTGGGCCACGATCTGGAGAGAGCCAGTGACTTCCAGCGAAAAGAGAAGACCCGCTTGGCTGTTCTTCGAAGAAGCATCGAATACATTTCCTTGTTGTCAAGCGTCTTGGACGGATCAACTTCGGAGTGGCTACGCTCAGAAGTCGGAAAGTTCGTTTCTGACGGAAACAGTCAAACAGACAGCATGAGTCGAGTGGTTTGCCTAAGAAAGCTTCTCGCAGAATGGCACGCGTGCATTAAACGTATCCTGAAACCAATACCACGGAGAGACTTTGTGAAAGTTTCTTCTCGCTTTAACTTCAGAGCGGAAGGTACCTTTTTCAGCCGGCTCAGACAAAAACTGCAGAAGCTCTTCAAGATCTCTCATCGTATACTTCCACCCTCTGTTATTTTCTTAGTTTGTTGAACGTGAAGTCTTCGTTAAGTGTACAGGTCTGACTTTGAGGCCGAAGGGTGCTAATGACTGGGGTCTGCTTGGCTAGAGGAACAAGCAAGCGATGAATTGATGGTGTGTTAAGATGTTGCAGAAGAGAGGTTTCGCAGCGCGAGTGTTTTGTCACGGGCGTTATCCCTATTTCGAGCTGGTACATCTTTCGCACAGCAGAAATCAATATTGCTGGTGTAGCCAAGGCTGCGGAAATCACGCAAGGTAGATCCTCCACCAGGGCTGGTGTTTCCTGAACTGTCCTTCTTACCTCCTGGCCCAGGAGCTCTTTGAGCCGCCTGAAAACGGGAAGACATCGGCATTTAATGCTGACACTCTGCTGCTGCCCAGGAACTAGCAGAAGAAACCGGACACAACAGTTCCCTTTTGTCCTTGAGATATGCCCGCCAAATACGTATCGGTCATTATTCAGTCACAATGATGATATTACCCACTTTGACCGGCGCCGGCCATAGGTCAAATGTATGCATTTTGCCGATATGGCCCTTTTCTCGCGAGCTGGCTCATTTGTAAGATAACAAAGGCGTGCACCGCGAGTTCAAGTGAGGTTTGCTTGGCTTGGGATAATGTCGGGGCTTGGGTTTGTAGCCGCCGCAAGTACGAAACCCAGGTGCCATCGGCGAAGTGGCCACTCGGGAGAGCAGCTAATTGAGTAGACCTTACACAGGAAAACGGTCGGACATGACGTCTTGACGCTAGAGAGATCACTGCCAACATCGGCGGCTCGTAATGGCGTAGCGGATAGTATGGCGACTCTCGTCTGCTGGACGATTTGGTTCCGCCGGTTCGAACCTGTTGTGCGACCTCGCCTTTCACACACGTCGAGTAGTGTATTGCTAGAGGAATCCTGCCAAAGCAAGGTCGAGCCCTGTCCTGGACAAATATTGGAAACAAATGGATGACAAAGATATGCACCTCGAGTTCAAGTGATGTTTGTTTGGCTTGGGAGGAATGTCTACGCTGTTGATGGTGTTCGTCTTTGGGGTGTCAAGTTTTGATCCGTTGTTGAGACTCACAGTTCTGAAAGTTTCGCATTCCCGAGGGACACAGTCGGACCTGAGACGAAACAGCGCCAAGCTCAACGGGAATACCGATGTCAGTTGCCTAGAATAATCCATCGGTTACTAAAGGAGAAGTCGGTTTCATGGCAAGCATACGACACCGTCGAACGTTTGAAATGTTAGGCACTGCTTTGTGGTGTGTTTAAATCTGGAGTGTAATCCCCGGGAATGAGAACAGTAAATAAGGTTTGGATGGTTTTACGAAAGATCATTTCAGACAATGTGTCTACCACGTGAGCCTTAGCAGCGGATGTACTGACGTAGGCTGGTCACCGATTTACCAGGAATTTACGATGCGTGCGAGTAGCTGCGGGCCATTAAAAGTAAACCCATTGATACTATGGTACATCAACCTTTCTGGTTTTTCTGAGCGACATAGGCAGATAATAGCAGCGCATTTAGTCCTGCGTGTCGCGGATTTCGAAGCTGTCGCAAAGTGAACGTTTTCAAAAGATGACGTTTATTCCGCGTGTGGTGAAAGTAGAAAAGGATTCGGAGCGGAAGAATAGAGAGGGGGAGAGAGAGAGAGAGAGAGAGAGAGAGAGAGAGAGAGAGAGGCACGGCGAGAAATCCCAAGCATTGTGGTTGAAGATATAATTAGATTATATTTTCAACCAAAATACATTTTAATTGAAAGCTCCAGGGCCGGGCGTCTTATTTCAAAATACCAGTACCTTGCGTATGTTTTTCCCCACGAGCTTTGCCCTTCCGGTGCTCCAATGGAATCCAATCGGCTGGGCAGTAGTAGCTCTGCGTATGCGTTGGCACTGGGATTTAAAGTGCCTTGACCTATCGGTGCGTTTTGTTGCGTCAGTTCAACGATCAACATGCTCAACTCGAGTCGATGGCACTTGATGGCAGAACGGCCAAACTTCCCTAATCATGCTAATAATATACACCCTTAAAAATGCAATCCAATCGGCCGGGCAGCCAGTAGTTCTGCGTTTGGCCTGTACAAGGGTTTAAAGTGCATTGACAGGTACGTGAGTTTACTGCGTCATCTCAACGATGAACATATTCAACTCAAGTCGATGGCACGTGATGGCAGAAGGGCCAAACTTCCCTACAATGTAGCCTTGAACATGTTGAAATGGAATGCTGCAGACCAGACCCGCCCCTGAAAGTAGCAATATGTTTTCTTGTGCCGTTCTTTTATTTGAAAAAAAAAGTTCGTTTTTTTTAACACTTAGCGTACTTGCCCTTGAAATACGGGAATGGGAAAACGAGATGGTCCTGATCGAGGAAAGAACTTGTATAAAACGATCGCCTGATGTCATTTCTGGCTAGCTCAGCTCAATCGGTACGGCGAGATTTTTTGTTCTACTCCATGACTGGATGATAGTCGCTGCCAACACATCATCTGGCGAAATGGCTCCCCGTCCGCCCCATACTCCTTATTCTGCCTTGCCTCGAAGCTCGGAGAAGTATTCCCCCACTTCTTTCGCCTTCTTAAACGCCGACAGTCGACTCACCCATCTTCCTCCTGAACTTGAGTCGCTGGTGCTGGAAGAAGGCAGAAATACCGAAAGGATGTCTGGACTATCCTTCCCCCTTCAGCCACCTCAGTCTTGTCTTCCAACTCCTATATGCGCCCGGGCACAGTCATTCATTCCAGGACCCTCTTCACGCACGTCCTTACGTAAGTCAAGGCGTAACCTCAGAGAAAGAAAGCATGCCAGAGACTTGGCGTTAGCCGTCGACAACATTCAGGCCACGATCTGGAGAGAGCCAGTGACTTCCAACGAAGAGAGAAGACCCCGCTTGGCTGTTCTTCGACGAGGCATCGAATACATTTCCTTGTTGTCAAGCGTCCTGGACGGATCAACTTCGGAACGGCTACGATCAGAAGTCGGAACGTTCGTGTCTGAAGGAGGCAGTCAGACAGACAGCATGAGTCGAGCGGATCGCCTGAGAAAGCTTCTTGCAGAATACAGCACGGATGCATTAAACGTTTCCACCACTGGAGGACTATGCTGATTACAGTAGTACTTTTCTGTACCACTAAGACACTTTGTGAAAGTTTCTTTCCGCTTTATTTTCAGAACGTAAGGTATCTTTTGCAACCAGTTTAGACAAAAACTGCAGAAGCTCTTCAAGATGTCTGACCATATACGTTTACCCGCTGTTGTTATTTTTTCTGTTTGTTGAGCGTGACGTCTTTGTTAGTTGTACAAGTCTGATTTTGAAGCCGATGGGTGCTAATGACTGGAGTCTGCTTGGCTAGGAACAAGCAAGCTATGGCGGTGTGTGAAGACCATGCAAGAGACAGGTCTTGCAGCGCGAGTGTTTTGTTCGTGGGTCATGTCTTGTCACAGGCGGGATTCTTATTTCGCGCTGGCACACGTTCCTCACAGCAGAAATCCATGTTGGCAGCCAAGGCTGCAGAAATCACGCGAGGTGGATTTTCCACCGTTGGTGGTGTGTCGATAACTGTCCTTCGTATCTCGTGTCGCAGAAGCTATTTGATGGATGACAAAGACATGCACCTCGAGTTCCAGTGAGGCTTGTTTGTCTTGGGATAATGTCGGGGCTTGGGTTTGTAGCCGCCGCAAGTACGAAGCCCAGGTGGCATCGGCGAAGTGGGCACTTGGCATGCTGTATAATCGAGGAGCTTCCACAGGAGATAGGGTCGGAGATGACGTCTTGTCAAGGGAGAGATCACTACCAGCTCGTGATGGCGTAGTGTATAGCTTGGCGACTCTCGTCAGGCGATTTCATGCCGAAGGTTCAAGTCCCGGTGTCGGCACAAGGCTTAGCATATATCAATTTTTCTTGAATGGTACATTTTCATAGAACGTACTGCGTATCATCTGCACGATGAGCGACCTGCACGAAATGGGCATGGCGTGCTGTGTCAGTGAAGATCCAAAGCGCCGTGCTTGTTCGATCGGCTAGGTTCTTCTCTTATGGCTTTGGAGCTCGATCCTTTTCTTTCTTCATCATGGCCAATCATTGCCATCGCGCCGTCTCTGGATGTTCAAACGGCCGCGAGTCGTGCAAATTGGGCATGTTTCCCGGGAAAACAGCATGTACCTTCACTTCAGTGTGGGTCACCATCGGCAGGGCTGAAGTTCGAGTGCACCATGGGTGTCGTTGTGAGTCTGCCTTGTGCCCATTGGTACCATTCCATCGACATCCTGGTGATAAGAAACTGTGCGACAAGTGGCCGGCGGCTATCTCTCTGTCGAGCAACCCAAAACAACTTGATTTTGCGCACAAAAAATTGTGGGAGGAATGTCTGCAAGGCACCATCCATCTTCCTCGTGTTCATGAAGGTCAGAAAGGTGTGCGACCTCGCCTTTCGCACACGTCGCGTGGTGTATTGCTGGATGAATCCTGACAAAGCCAGGTCGTCCCCTGTCCTGGATAAACATGGAAAACGAGTGGATGACAAAGACATGCACTTCGAGCTCAAGTGATGTTTGTTTCACTTGGGATTAGGTCGGGGCTCGCGTTTGTAGCCGCCGCAAGTACGAACCCTAGGTGGCATAGGCCACCAAAGCGGCGCGGCCTTCGACTTTGAGGGAGTCCTTGGTTGCGTGGCGAGATCGACACACTTGCACGACATAAATTCTTTTTTCACGGTCGTGTTACTTCTACTTTAGCTTCGAAGGTGTGATCTTAAGTACCTTTCCCGAGGGAAGACAACGTAAACTGGTAGAGTGTCATCAAGGCATGCCTTCCTTATCTTGAAAAACGGCGTAATCTGACTCCTTCTTGACCTTGGTCGTTGGCCGCGCTCGCTTGAACTTGCGGTCGTCAGTAAAATGGTAAGTTCAAGGTGTTTATCTGTGCAGTCCCTCCAAGTTTCTCTGTCTGTCTGTCTGTCTGTCTGTCTGTCTGTCTGTCTGTCTGTCTGTCTGTCTGTCTGTCTGTCTGTCTGTCT
>JAOWAR010154734.1:0-10967 GCA_028571005.1 Clathrina lutea
GTGTGTGTGTGTGTGTGTGTGTGTGTGTGTGTGTGTGTGTGTGTGTGTGTGTGTGTGTGTGTGTGTGCGTGTGTCAATAAGTGATCCATAGCATAGTTGGAGCAGAGGGCATGGTGAAATGCGACTCCGTTGTCAGTGGGCCAAATAAAAAGTCTGTTGCTGGTTAAGCAAGTAAAGGAAAGTGCTCTTGTCAAACGTGCGTTCCTTCACTTCATGATTAATGCATCCCAGTGTGTATGTCAGCATCACATCCTGAAGCTTCACCAAAACTTACCGAGAAAGTAAAGACAAACCATATAGCTACATAATTGAACATCGAGGAATTCGACTAAGAAGGAAACATCTCGCGAGATGTTCAGTGCAACTCCTAGAATTTCGCTTTCGCTGTGGACCAGAGCGACTTGATTCACTGCGTCTCTGCCCCTGTTGCCGCAACAAACTTAAGCGAGTGCTTTACACTGACTAAGTTCGTGGAAACCGTAGGTGCCCAGTGCGCAGTACGCAGCCCACTCGGCCTTGTGTATCGTGCTTCCTGGAGACACATCGCACTGGAGTATCGGGATAAGCGTGTCTGCTGAGCGATGTTCAACGATCTCTCAAAAGGCCTCGTTTGTTTTGCGATCGCCGAACACCCACGTGCCTTGTCGAAGTCCTCTTCTACTGTTTTTTTCTCTTCTCAAACTTACCTTCATCGATTTCAACAATGTGGCCAGGGCCTCCAATGTGTACGTGTGCGAGCGGATGGTCAGAGCCTCTCGGAAAAGCATCTACCGGTCGATTGCAGTGGTTTCGAAACGCCCACTTCATGAGCTGCTTGGCTTACAGGGAGTCTTGGCTCCACCAGTACATGAGCTGCACTGCAAGTAGGTAGCTTATTATTTTCATAGATAGTGCCTCGTCTGAGAGAGATTCTCTGCTGACAGCCTCTCCTGGAGCAGCGCCACACCCAGTTGTCAGAACATGTTCGCTCTGCCAGAGCGGCATTGCTCATACAACTGTCGCGTATCACTTCCGACGGCAGCAAACTCAGCTGTTGGCAGCATATCAGACGCCATGCCATGTCTTCCAAGATTGGAAGAAGATCGGCGAACTAGGGAATGCCATCAGCTGCTATGATGCTATCTGTTCATGAAATTATAGATAATCGTAGCGCTGTCAGACCGATCTAAGCGAAGAAAGATACACAAACGGCATGCCTTTTTTGTGCTGGAAGCATAACCCAAACCTTGCGTTTCCTGCGCTCCGACGCTTCGATCACGGAATATATTTCCACCGGAATTTGCGAGCTCCAACATCGGGCAGGTAGGTAGCCATGATTGGCAAGGGTACATGATAGTCAGAACGGAGTGTATACGTATGCATAGTGCATGTTCGATATGTCATATGTCATGAATGATCTGCGTGGTTTGTTTCAGTGTGGGCAAGAAGGATGTAATGCTGACATACCGGTGTACCTTTATTGAACATGAAGTACGGAAACGCACGTATGGTAGACTTTTCTATACTTGCTTAACCAGCTTTGGAGAAAATTGTAGGCACTCTTCTCGACTTGCTACCAAATAATTGGCGTAGGCAGTGTCGTTTACCAAAACAATCCCAAATAAAGAAGACAGCTGACACGCGAGTCCCAAAGCAGAAAGGGAAAAACGTCGGCGCTCTATTTTACTTGATTACAGTCAAAGGGGTGGGTTTTTTGGTTTGCTAGAGAAGCGTGGTTAGATGTAGGCGCTGCTAAACTGTTTAGTCTTACAAAAAAAGATTTTGTACCGTTCATGACCACAAATTCTTACTGCCACTGACGACGCTGTAGACAGCGAAACGTTTGGCAAAATAAAATCGTTCTTGTGTGTGACGGTTACCCACGTGTCTGTTGTCATTGTTGGGATTGCCCTTGCTGGCATCTTTTCAATAACGGAATAAATCCTTAACTTGATAATCACTCTCTTTAAAGAGAGGAGCTGACACTGGCCTTGGCAGTCAAGGCAAAGTTTTCACCGACGTCCCTTCGGATCGCATGCAACCAGGCAGAGCGCCATAGTCTTAGGTACTCGATGAAAGTGTAGGTTACCATCAGCAGAGGAAGAACGATCGGAGTAAATGGTCACACAACAATAGTAACCAGCATGGCTGTGCTTCACTTTTTGTGGCGGTTCAACCATCCGCACGACAATAAACGAGAAAGTTCGAAGTCTAAAAGCTAAGAAAAAGGACAAAGCCACTTGATCGTCGCGTGAGACGGCTTGCAGTGGCCATCCAATGACGTCACGCGGCTGAGGTTGCCATAGGCTACGAGCGCTCCGAGCCCCGGCCCCATACATGTAGACAGACTCGACCATCATGCATGGCCTGAGCTATTCGAACTGATGATGACGTTCCCACGCCCTAACGTCTTCGAATCAGTCCTCTTTTTGTTCGCCCTAAGAGTCTCAATGAAATGGTCTCTTTCTTGTACATGTGTACTAAAGAAAACAAGCTGTGATCTTCTACAGCTATAGTGCTCAAGGAGGGGGTAGTGAACTACGAAAAGATTATTCACTACTCCCTAACCCAACAAGGGTGGTCTATTTTGCCAGGCAATAGTAGGCTCGTGTGCGTAATTATACATTTACGGCACGATCGGGACGCGCTTGTCGACTACGACTCATGGTGAAAGTTCGCAGTCAAGTTCGATCATAAGCACACTAAAGCAGTGTAGTAGTCCACTTTTCGTCTCGCAACCCGGCTCAATTTATTTCTCAAAAAGAAAAAAAAACTGAGAAAAAAGAAAAAAAAAGAGGAAACGGAAAAAAATCCTGTGGGGTTGGGTTGATGAAACTCAGCTGCAAGTTGGCGCATGACCAGTACTGAGCCTATTTCATTTACATGTATTTCTTGCAGCAAGAAGTGATTTAAAATGAAGTCACCGCAGATAAGCTTAGAAAAATCAGGCCACAGAAGACTGCCCTGCCTGTACTAGGAGCCACTTGGGGAAATATCCGAATTGTTGACATGATTTATAGGTCATTTGCCTCATTTCTAGCCAAACTGACAGTCATACAGCCAAGTGCCGTCTATTAACTTGCATCGCATCATCCAGACATAGTGCGTTGACCCTCTTGACACGTCAGAGCAGCTTTAATACAATTGATCAGACTGTTAATATCTGTCACAGGCAAGACATACAGACGCTCACCAGCTCAGTCTCAATTCATTCAAAACTCTGTCATGATGGGGAACATGTACTAAAAACAAAAAGAAAAAAAAAAAGAAAAGAAAAAGGTCCATCATAAGAAATGAAGTAATTTTGTGTTTTGTTAAATCGTGTTTCTTTCTTTCCTTTTCTTTTTTGTTTAATCTGAAAGCAATGCCTTCATTGACAACAATTGGACATGTCTCAGAATGAGAAGGCTGTTAGCAGCTGCAGATGGCATTGTTTTGAAAGATAGCAACACTTCAGTTGTTTCTTCTCTTCCAAGACTGCTCGATCGCCGCCTTCCTTGACTTTTCCATTTCTTTCCTCTGTTGTGATTTTTTTTGTGCTTCCACCATCAGATCCTTCCAAAACGCAGAATCTTGCTTCTTCTCCTTGCGGGCTAAAGCCTCTTGGAAATTCCTGCTGAGACCACGATCCTGTCCTTGCGCCGCCTGCTTTGCCTCCTTAATGTTGGCAAAAGACTTTTTGAGACTAGCGAATGGGTCAAGAGCAGCTGTCACTTCGGGTGCATGAACCTTCCTCTCTGGCATACCAAACAGCTTCATGACCAGCTTCTGGCGTAACAACCTACCGGTGACGAGCGAGAATGTCAGATTGACCAGCCAGTAAAACTGTAAAGCTGCAGAGAACTGACTCATGGCGATGAGCATTGTCGCCGCTGAGGCTACAAGCATCACTTTCATTATCTTCGGCGGCTCAATGCCTGTTTCTGCACCAACAAGGGTCACGTACAAGAACAACGAGGAAGTGGCAACGGGGAGAGCGAAGAATGGATCGCCGGCCACCAGGTCGGTGAACCACCAGAGACCGCCTGTTGACAAGCCCGCCAAGCATGGGTCAGCAACCGCCATGCCACGCACGGCAAAGAAGAAGGTCATGAACACCGGCGCCTGGAGGCCCATCGCAAGCACAGGTCGCAACGGACTTGTTCTGTTCTTCTTGTAGATCGCCTTCAACTCTTTCGAGCATTTCTGCACTTCGTCCATGTCGTTGTCTGAAGCAGCCCTCATCATCTTATTGCGTACACCCATCAGGTCTGGTGCCATGTTGTGAAGGCGGACAGCAGCCTTCATCAGATATACCTTAAATCAAAAGAGAATAAAAGAAAGGGAGGGACGGAGACAGAACATCCTTCTGTGAACTGGAATATCGAAGTTCGCACATCAAACAAGAACCAATTCATCACAAGCAGCATTTGGCGACACCAAGCTTCCAATTTTACTCCCCCCCCCCCCCATCCATAAGCTGCAAGACGGTTCTCTGCCTTCGTAAACAGAAGACACAGGCTGACCTGGGCCTTGGAGCAAAACAGCTTGTTGAAGAAAATACACATCAAAGTACCTGGAGAAGGATGCCAGCTCTCTCTCTCTCTCTCTCTCTCTCTCTCTCTCCTCCAGTCAAGTAAAACAACTGTTAGCACATTACGATGGGATTTTAAAGGAGGCTTAAAAACTTTGCTCCACATGTAATTTCTCAATAAATCCTTCAAAAAAACACCAGCCCTCTATTACACGAATTTGTTGAAATAACACATAGCTACATTTTGAAAAAGTTCTCAATTTCATTGGATTAACATAAGTAACCAAAAATTCTCTTTCAAGGTCACATCGCTCAGTTTGGAAAAAATCAAAGTTGTTTGTCAAACCGAGCGATGACATCGAAAGAGACTTCAATATAGAAAATGAATATGAAGTCTCGGCTTTGCAATCTTGTCTCAGAATCAGTTTTGCAACCTTGTCTCAGAATCAGTTTTGCAATCTTGTCTCAGAATCAGTTTTGCAACCTTGTCTCAGAGTCAGTTTTGCAACCTCGTCTCAGAATCAGTTTTGCACTCACGACGCCACAAAGGCCGAAACAGTACTGTCAGCAGTTTTGAAAAGTACTCCATGATAAATGTCTTTTTAGTTGCCCATTCTTTTCTTAGAGCCTGGTCACAGTGTGTCCGATTTTAACGCATCTGACTGTTTTCACGAACAATCTTTATGCGTCAGCACGGTCACATTCCCATTTTGTTCTGTCGTGATTGCCTGAAGATGCATTTCGACCTTTGTGTATCACCTTGGTGTGGCACTGTCTACACGGGCAGCATAGTGGTAACATGCCAAGGCAAGAGCAAACATAGATGACCTTTGCACTTTGGAGCGACAGACGAAGGAAAGGAACATGCATGCTCCTCTATAGCATAAACTAAAATGCCTCTCAAGTCCACCGAGGCTCTCATTTCAAAAAAGCACAGCAGGGAAAAGGTAGCCCTTTCCAAATCCAGCGCCGGTACTCCATATACACACACAAAATTTATTGTATTTCTAATTAATATCATTTTATGATTACTTTCAACAATAGATTTTCTAGAAAAGGCAAGAGTTTAGTCCCCTTGGTGTACGGTGCTTGATGCCTCTGGGCAGAGCAAGAACAAGGACAGGCAGAAAATGGAGACAGTTCTTACTGTTACTCCTAGTTTCATGGTCTCGAGGGAAACTTGGAGGAACAATAAGAACTGTCTCCATTTTCTGCCTGTCCTTATCCTTTTTGTCTCTTTGCTTTCTGGGGAAGTGGTCCAGACTTGACTGCAGTGAAAGGCCACATCAGTAGCCGAATAGAAATGGCAATGTCTATTTGCTCAGTGACTGGCTCAAAACGTGTGATGGTGAGCTTTGGTCATTGTAACATAATCGAACCTTAAGAACTTCCATAATCACAGTTTCATACCAAGAGTATGTATTGCCAAATTTTCAATCATGAAGTTCAGCGAAAATAAACCTACCATCATCACTGAGTAAAATAAAAGAATAAAATATACTAGAATACCGAAAACTCAAAAAAAAAGAGCACCGTCTGGTGAGTGAAAGATGATTCTACAGAGAGAGGGGGGGAGAGGAACGAGAGATCGAGTCGGAGAGAGAGAGAGAGAGAGAGAGAGAGAGAGAGAGAGAGAGAGAGCATAATGTCTGGCGAGTCCTGGATCCGGATGCCATGGAGCTCGCATTACAGGCTCAAATTGTCAAATTGCATACCGGAGCACTCATTGTCTTGAAAAAGAAGAAAATTGGTTTCATGATTTACCCGAAGTGACCCCAGACGTCCGGAGAAGGGAAAACGAGTTTTCGCGAACGGTGGCAAGCTTAACACCGGCCAGAGCCTACCGACAGAATTCCTCCCACGATTTCGTTGAAAGAGGAAGCCAGGTTGTAGCTAAGTGGCAATTTAAAAGCCACTCTGCTACGGTTAGCGCAGAGAGGAAGCAGTGGATGGACACTTATCATGAAAAGCTGACATTTCACTGAAAAGATCGTTGGAAGGTCTATTTACATGCAGCGACCGTTGCAGCTGACCAGACAAGTGGGCAGGCCCCACGCTTGTTTAATAGACTCATTAGAAGAACCTCTACCAGCTTACCCAGAGTTGTAGCCCATGGAGGACCAGTATCCTCACGTTTCCGTCATGCCTTGCTTCCTGGTCAACTGAACAGCAGAGATCCGTACTACTAGGCGCGCAAGGTCAAACATGTCTACAAAAGCTGCATTGATTGTGCTGCGCGCGTTTTTTGAAGCTGTAAATTTCGACAAGAGGAGACTTTGGCGCGCCAATTCAAGACAAACTTTGTCGATCATTTTCGAAAGAACAAAGCCAAGCATAATTTTCATGCGTGGCAAATCGCTAACAACGAATATTGAGAGCAAATTTTCGTCATTATTTTCGTTTCGTCGCGTTTGGTAGGTTCCGGTGTTTGCCGTTCCGTGTGGCCTGTCTTAATCGCTTCTAATTTAACCTCCACCTCTATAATTTTGTAACAAACCGACGGGCAGGCTCCAGAGTGCCATAAAACTCTGGATGTCAACTGCAGACACGCCAGGTTTGACAAACCTGTGATCCAGTTTTTTAAATGGTGCAGACTGACGTTCACAAATTTGAATGATAATAACATACCATGTGGCGGTGTACTTACCGACAATATTCCAAAATGTACACCAAACATCTTGATATGGCCTCACTTATTGACGTCAAGCGCCAGTTCTGAACGCATGCGCAGACCCACCATCAAGACGTACAGGACATGCACACCTTTTACACTGCAGCAGAAGGCGATACAAAAGTCATTTTGCCTGACTGTACATTGTGCCCAGCTCTCTCTCTCTCTCTCTCTCTCTCTCTCTCGCCCTTCCTCGGGGCCACACACATACACACGCGCGCGTGCGCATGCGCACGTGCACGCACACGATCACACACACGAACACAGACACGCTCACACACCGAAATGAGTTTCTGAAACAATTCAATGGGCATGGCAAATGCATATGTCTGGGTTTTATGTAGAGTTTATGGACCAGGATGACGCCGACTCCACTGATGAAATGAGCCAACTGCAGCCCATGTAACTATTTTTTGCGTGTTCACGACAACTCACATTTCACCATTGTCACTAGTCATTTTACATCAATTATTGATACCCAACCCACCCCCACCCCTGAAAACACATGCTGATGATCGGTATAAAGCCTGAATTCTGTACAACACGCATAGAAAATTGAAAGATGGAAAAAAAGAGACATGATTACTAAGCATATTATTTTTATATTATTTCATACGCCGTGTATAACGGAGGGAGAGAGAAAGAGAGATTAGGTGGGTGAATGAGACTAAGTATAAGAAAAGAAGAAAATTTAGAAAAGCTGCCACACACACAAGAAGGGAGGAGAAAGGCATGCACCTGCTCTTCAGCACATCATCCCTGGGCACTGAACATGACAACCAAATCAAGTCGAGTCTCCCTCAACCTCAAACTCACACAAGGCAAAAACATTTCTGATCATGAAAAAGTTGGGCTCAAACGGGTACACCGGGCATCCGGGTACCAAGATAGTTTGGATTCGGTCTGGTTCCAAACACGGACCCGAAAAACTAACAAAAAACTTTAAACTGTTTCCTCACCTTTGGTTAGTTTTGAGCGCAGTCATGTTGAAACTTGAAAACCCAAAAGCCCAGAAAGAACAATCCTTCAAGGTGTGTTGCCTTGGTGTTCACAAGCTGATGAAAAGGGCTCGCTGGCTCTCTGACTCTTCATATTCATACACATGGCCTTACATACATGTACATGAGTGATGACGGTTTAGTCACGTAATGCTGAGCTTTCATTGTGGGCTGTTTTCAATCAGGGTCTTCTGGTAATTTCTACCCTACTGTGAGGTGAAACTGCACGTGAGAGGCGATAGAGACTAGTGAATATCAAGACTTTCTCCGACTTGCTGTTGCGGGACAGGGCTGGCCACTGCCATCCGTGCCTTTCAAACACTCTAGGATTTTTTTTTTATCTGTACACGTATTGGACAGAGTATTCATGTTGAAGAGATTGGGTTAAAGTTAGTTTGATGGATTCAAGTCAAGGTACTGTGACAAAAGTTTGAAAACGTTTCGCCACATGACATTCTTCAGCCAGCCAGAGTGTTGCTGACCTGTCCCTCCTTTGATTGTACTTTGTGTGTTTGTAAGACCTTGATTGGTCTCGTACATAGATAGGTGTGGTGAATAACAATGGAGTTACTAGTATACTATTTGAATGGTGTCGCAACGGTGTCTTGAAGCAGATGAAGCAAAGACGAGCTCCTCTCACAAACGCGTTCCGGTTAAAACTCTGCTTTCCTGTCTTTCTATCTTTGAACTGGCTGCCACGGTTGCTGACGACTGACAACATCCAGACTTCCGTGGCAAGTCGTTCAGAGTGATTGACACTGAATCAGACTTGGTGCTGCCAAGCGCTTGTTCGTTTTAACCATCCGCGAGCCTCCTGATAAAATATACCGAGGTCAGAGAATTGCTCTAGGAGCAGCGAAAGTTTCGCCTCCTCGTGCTTAACCCAAAAGGTGCTTAACCTTGGCGAGCAACCTTCGAAAATCGTTTACTTGACGGCTATAACCTGTCAAATCACCACATTCCGCGTCTTAAAACTTTATGAACTATTCAAGCCTCCTTGATCATGTTAATACACGCAAACAGAATTGGCTAAAGGGCTCACCCTGTTTGGCATACGTCAGTTCTCACCATAAACGCTCAGGCGCAGCACCGTATCTATAGTCAAAAATTTTTCAGCCCATCACAAGGCATATCCAGGTTAAACCGTTTCCTCCAGTTTAGTCCTACAGTACGCAAAGCCTAAGGCCAGCGATCCTTTTCCCAAACATTCTGAAACATGACGCGCCTTTCAACACTGTCAGGTCCTTCAAGTTGATGCCTGACAACTGCCTGTTTTCGAACTTCCGTACCTTTAAAGTCTGTGTCCGATCAACCGCCCTCCAAATGAACTCCTTCAGCTCGTCTTCCGCATCCAAAATTTCATGACGCCTTTCGATTCAAAGTCGTTCCATTTCAATTTCATGCTAGAATCGCAATTTGAGCACTTCTGCTTCCCCGTTCATCTTGCCGAGCTTTTGGCTCACGTTGACGCGCTCAAGATAGCTCCTTCCGCTGAACTTCACGAGCAACCCTTCGTTCTTGACGCATAAGGTCCTGCTGCTCCTTAACAAAGTCTCTCAGAGCGGTACCTGACAGGTCATGCTTCCGAGTGCGCAGTCATGAATTTGTCTAAATTCAATGTTTCCCTGCTCCATGAGCAGCTGCGTAGCCCATATGGGGCTCAACGCGTGTCGTCGGAGCCGCACCTTGTTCTGTCTCGCTGGTACCATCCCCGTCCTCTACGCCCACATCTCTAACCAAACGACTCGGTGAAGGTTTTTCTCCCTTTTCCGACATTCTTCGGATACTACCTTCAAAACACCCTCTCGCTCTCTTTCTGGCTTCCAGCGTTCCAATTAGTCGAACCTGGGACGTGTCCTGGCACGGTCGCCAAATGTCGCGGAACCCTTTTTCAGTCCCCACACCAAACATTCGGGAACAAGCGAGAGAAGGGAAGAACCCTTATTCCCGGGATTTTCAAAGACTTATTGGACTTCAGAAACTTAACGACAGGTGAGTATATTAGCAGGAGCTAGACTGAAAAGCAGATGGAAACAGCAGGTGACAAGAAAGAAGACTAGGTGAAGTTCCGTAACACTGGGGGTTGGGCCCGGCCTTAGTTACGCGGCTGCTAGGCGTTGACTCCTTGTGCACACGTATGCGTGATATCACCTGATATCGATCAATCTGAGGTGAAATCTAAACATATTGGGCACAGGTTTTTTTTTCGATATAATAGCCATGCCCCTCCGGACACAGGACATGCCTTCAAGGCCACTTTTTGGTAGGGTGAAGTCGTCGTTCGTACATAGAAATTGAATGCTCAAACAAGCGAGCCAAATCCGAGAATATGCTTGAAGTACGGACGCTCATCGCGCTTCAAGTGTCTCGACCAACGGTGGCGCTGTCTGTGAGGGTTCCGTCCTCGAAAAGAAGAGGCGGAAAAGCTGTGCTTGTTTTTATTTATGGCCATTAGCAATTCATCAACGTGTGGGCGAAACGGACTCTGAAATTTCGCCGTGCCGGCTATTCCGTTTCGTGTAGTTTCATTTCTCCCGTCTGCTCATGCAAGTGCACGAAACTTGTGCCGGTTTGGCATGAATACAGACATCATGATCACATGCAAATCCAAATGGAGTCCATGGTTACGGAGTCCATGGTTACGGAGTCCATGGGTACCTATACGGAGACTAGGTACTCACTAAGACTCACAGTGCCCGGGCTCCATTACATACCTTGAGACAAAGAAAACTGTGCACGTGTGCGAACCATCACGGAGCTTTGTCACGATAATTAGTGCTTTTTTTTTTTTTTTTTTTTTTTTTTT
>JAOWAR010154745.1:0-10965 GCA_028571005.1 Clathrina lutea
AAAGCCTTTTTCTTCCACCTTCCATCCCCCACCGCCAAAAAAGAAAAAGAAAAAAAAGACCTCAATGCCATCTGTGTAATCTGTGTCTCAGCTCGGATTAAAACAATGATAAATGTCAAGGCAAACAACCGTGCCGGACAAGTAAATTTTTCCAACGTCCCCTGGCCCGCTGTAAAAACGACACACAAACACAAGAACACCCAGACCGACACTTCGTGCTTTATTAGCGGTCTTTATGCCGCAGGTACAGCATGTGCGACCAGACCGCTCGCAGGGACTGTTCCAGGGTTCGGCAGCCTCTTGTCGCCCTCGCCTCCAGGAGCGTCTTCAAGTCGGCGTTAGAGGATGCGACCTTGCGCAGATCACTGAGGGACTTGCATTGATGCGCAGCAGTCAAGACCTCGTTTTCCTCTCGGGTCCAATCCAACTTAATCCTGCAGACAGATCACATTGGCAGAAATTGAGCAACACTATGTCTGCAGAATTTAAAAATATCTTCAATAAATCTTGAGCAGCACTAAGCTCAACCCGGTGTCTCGTGTGAACGACCAGAAGTGTCGCGGAGGTTGTGAATTGCTGATCTTAGTCAAGTGTTACCTCTTTCGACTCGGCTGCTCATCCGTGTCTTCTTCGTCATGCTGAGCACACACGCCCTTGGCGTCCTGATCGTCGCGGTCCTTGTCGTCACTCTGAAGGATGGAAAGTCATAAATTAAAACCTTCGTCCACTCTCAGGGAGTGTCACTTAAACAGTTTAAGATTACTTTTGCCTTAAAGGGCACAACAGACTGAGCCACTCACCAGGACAAATCGCTGGGTCGCCCACGGCTTTTTCACCATGGGATCTTCGAAATTCACCAAGATCTGTCAGGTCAAACGGTCAGGTAAGTCATCATTAATGCAGGCATGAACTGGTGTCCGCTTCACGCTATCCTGTACATTGCACATACTTTACTCTAAAACCCACACAATCCCTTTCAGCCCCACCCCATATGCATCAATCATGCACTTCAAAAACAATGCACCCTGCAGCCATTCTAACTAGAACACACCAAGGAAAGCACTGAACTTATCCTTGTCCTGTCACTTTTCAATTCTCACCTTCATTGACTTTGGGGTCTCGTCTCCTCCGTGCGAGCCATGGTCAACGCAGTCTTCACAAAAATCGTCATCATCCTGGTCAGAGTCGTCCACTACGCCTTCATCGTTGCCATCCTTATGACCACCGTCCTGAGTAAGAAGAATATCAGACAGAATAAAACTCCACCTGGATGCTCCACAGAATCACGTCGGGCCGAGACACTCAAATATTTGATTTCACACGCTGGGAAAGAGTGAGTGACCTACCACAATTGGTTCCGCTCCAAGACGCTTCCTCATAGCGGGATCCTCCAAGTTGCCAAACTTGTCATCATCCTGGTCAGAGTTGTCCACTACGCCTTCATCGTCGCCATCCTCCTCACCATCGTCCTGAATCAGACAGAATAAAACTCCACCTGGATGCTCCACACAATCATGTCAGGCCAAGACACTCAAATAATAAGCTTATAAGGAGGGAAGCATCTTTGTCCCCAAGTCTAGGAAGATCTTTTGGATCTGCGAAGAAGCATGGGGGTTTCGAACGTTGCAGTTAGCAAAACGACATGTTTGACTTCAACTGCGGTCGACTATCCATGAAAAACGATACGAAAAAAAGCTCTGTCCTGTGGCGTAATCGGGAGTGAGTCCAGGAGAAACGTGTTATCACCCTAGTGAAGGACCTAAGACGATGCATGCAAAGGCTACCTGGATGTTGCTCATGTTTCACGAGACTTCTCTTCAGGGTCTTACCTTCTGAACCTGCTGAGCAGCCTGCTTCTCCTTCATGTGGCCTCCGACGAAGGAGACAAGCCACGCGTCGAACTTTCCCAGACAGGGATCGTGGTGTGCCGGCTCGTCGCGCAGGTTCGCCTCCTCCTCCTCAGCCTCCTCCTCCTGCTCTTCCTCTCGCTCCTCCTCCTCCTCCTCCTGCTCCTCGTCGCCATCGTGCTCTCTGTCGTCAATAATAACCTGTACAGCCCTGCAGAAGAAAGGCATAAATTAAAAGTTCGTCCTCTCTTGTGAGAATGTAGGCCTAAACAAGTGCACAGACATGGTGACTTGGACAGGTGGTGCACTCAGGATTATTGGTCATGTTTGTTAACTCACCGCATCCTTTTCTCAGCAAGTCTCTCGTGACGCACGGCCTTCATCACGACATCCAACTCTTTCCCGACCAGCTCATGCCGCGACGTGAGGTGGCGGCGAAGATTGCGGATGGGGACGCCACACCCCTTCACGGGACACCGCCAATAACAGGATCGTCCCTGAAACTGCACCCGGCCGCAATCTTTCATTGTTCTCGCCAGGTCACAATGCGGGTGTGTGCGACGGAGGTGGCGGCGAAGACTGTCAAACCTTATGTAGGCGCCGCAATAAAACGGGCAAATGATCATCCTCTCCTGTAGAAGACAGAAGTAGGAGAGAAGCTTTGGCAAAACCGACAGCCACATGTTCTGGGTCACATCAGGAATAAGTTAGGCGAGAAAATTACTGACGATGTCCCGACAAGGACTCGGCTTGCCAGAAACTTTCTTAACCTCATCAGGAAAAATTAAGTTCACCGAAATAAAGAGGAGAAAGCCAATCGGAGCGAAAAAGAGAAGTGGCTTGGCTTTAGGCAGAACGAGTAAGATTATGAAGGTCAAAATTTCCACCAATGGACATACCTTCGACTTGCGCAGGCGTTGCTTCTGGGACGTTCCAGGGACGGCAGACCGGGAAAAGGTGGGGCCAATATTTGGGGATGTTCCAGGGCTTTCCGGCTGGACAGCAGACAGGGAAAAGATGGGGCCAATATTACGGGTTAAGGAAATTATCCCGTTCAAAGTCAGAAAAAAAAGCCAGGACAAAGAAAACGGAAAAACTCAGCGTGAACCGGACAGGATCCAAATTATTACCTCATCGCGGGTTTGAACCTTTGGAGTGGAGGACTCCATCGCCCGAGGTCGAACTGGACTTTCGAGCTGACCGGCAGACAGGGAACAAAGGCAGGCCAAATAGTACGAGTTAGAGCAATTATCCTTAATCTGAGCAAATTGTTTATTTATATGCTTTCGACGGCTGGCACGAGCCAGATACAGTACGCTGTTTTCGTCGTACATGTTAGAAGGAAACATTTCAACAGTGGGCTGTTCGTGATTAACGTATCTTAAGGACTGAAAATGAATGATATCTTTAGCATGTGCGAGTTTGATTCCCCGTGTTTCATAGCGTTCCAAAGGGATGTTATGACGTCACTCTATTGTTTTCCCTCGCACCTGAAACACGGAGAAACGCACACGAAACATGCACGCACAGAAGGTTTTGCCAGTCTTAGCAATTGGCTTTTGACCAGAAACGCTAATTGTCGAACCTTGAAGTTCGGCTTGCCTTACGCGGATACGAATTAAAATTTGTACACAGATCAAACAAGCCATTGTTCTTTGAAGATTTATCAACCGGCTTCTAGATATTTGCTCGACAGCCTTTTCGATCCCCCACCAAACAAAGAAAAGAAAAGAAAAGAAAGAAACGACAAATTTTTGTGGACCAGAACCATTCATGATTGTCAGCTGGACAAAGGTCGACCCGGACAAATAAATTTCTCCACCAGATTGGCAAGCTGTGTTGGTCAGCAAGAGAGCTACTCAGTGTCGGCCAGAGTCGTTCATTGTCAACAAGAACAGCTTAATTTGCGCACGTTTTTTTGTCCAGCTGCTTTGGCCGGCAAGAACTATTCAGTACTGGGGGCAGAGAATGGACGGCAACTGATTTATTCTCCCAAATGGGATCCCCCTCCCCCCCCCCCCAAACAAAAGGACAAGAAAGAAATAGAACGCTGTAAAGAAAGATCGGGCAGTAGGACCTCGTCACCGCTTTTTGTCACGTTGCTTTGGTCGGCCAGAGCCATTCATTTCCATGGTCAGTCGTCCTCTGCCGCACCGACTTCAGCGCTTAACCTCTGCCAATCGGCCGTGCTGCAGATGTCCAACACGGCTTTGTTGCAGCCTCCAGCTCCGGAGCTCTCCAATTTGGGACTGCGCATCCACCATGTGTTGGGCGGCGGCAACTGTCTCCTTTATGCCCATCAGACTGGTTTGCTCACCCATGTGCCGAAAGGCGACCCAGTGGTGAGCAACCGAAAGGCGACCCAGTGGTGAGCAATCGTCTTAGTGCGCTGGCTAGCAGGGTGATGGACATGTTCCCCTTCATCATGGGCGAGGATAGCTTGTCGGAGCGCACATGGGAGGAGCACAAGTCCCAGATCGCACAAAACGCAGTTTGGGGAGGGGACTTGGAGATGAGAATCATGATGTTTACAATTGTCTGCGTAAGTTCGGCTTGTTCGTTGCGCTGTTTAGTTTCTCCAGCATGGTGGTATAGTGCTTAGTGGTCCATGCCTGGCTAGTTATGTTCTGAATAGAAAGCTTATTTTTCCTTTCCCCACTCCTTTTGCCTGGAGCTTCGTTTGTTGGCCGTGGCACTGCGGAGAAACATTGTGGTACTGGTGGCCTCCCCGTATGATGGGAGGATTATCCACGCCCAGCATTTTCCCAGAGAAGCTCGGCAAATGACCATGACTGGCGGAATTTTTCAGACGGTCGTGCCGGGTGACCTCTGGAGATTCCGCCACTGCATAGTAGTGGCCCATAACGAGAGAGACCATTATGACTCCCCCATGAAAGCGTAGTCCCTTCGGCATGGCTGGCTGCATTTTCGTTCCAACTGGTCTCGTCAACCTGTTCTTTTCATTGTTGTTGTTGTTGTTGTTGTTGTTGTTGTTGTTGTTGTTGTTGTTGTTGTTGTTGTTGTTGTTGTTGCTGTTGTCGTTGTTGTCATTCTCCAAATTTCTTGCCGCAATATTTTCAACAAAGACCACACATGGATTCGGTTCTAGCAACGTTCTTACAACTCCCAAGGAACTCGTTCCCTGTGTCTACGCACATGCGTATCGAAGGCTACCTGTTGGTAACTATGACATTATATTTAAGGTACATGGGTGCATGGTATACTACACTCCTCCCTTCGCAGCCAAGCATGTGGTGCCCTGATACAACCACAAAAAAGAAGAAGAAAACAAAAGGTCCAGGCATAGATGTCACTCGTCATAACTATAACGTTTTGGTGGCTTGCTTATGCGAGAGGACGAACCAACTGGAACCACTGGGGGTGGAACTGTGTTTCGATCCCTCATGCTCGCCAGTGGTGATGAAGGTGCGTCCTTAGCCTCAGGCTGTGCTCCATGCTCCAAATTTGTTGGTTTTGCGTCCTGTTCCGGCGTAGTGTGGTGAGGTAGTCGAAGAGGCGCTTCATACAACAAGGGGTCTTTTTCCAGCATCGGTGCAGACTCCAACACGTCCTTTTGCGCCGGTATTTCGGGAAGACCGGTTGCATCTTGCGGATGATCGATGTGACGTCTCCAACATACGCCGTTGTCCAATTGTACCGTTTATGATACCGGGCCGCTACCGGGCTCCATAACTACTTCAAATTCCCAACCATTGCGTCGAGGGTCCCGTGCTTGAACCTGTTGGCCCACCGTAAACGCCCGCAAACAACTCGTCCGGTCATGGTAGTCCTTCTGACTCGCCTGTTTGCGCGCAACATCCACTGTGACATCTAGCTTAACCAATGACAGCTTCATTGGCAGCGGTCTGCACAACAACATCTCTGCCGATGAACGATTTGTGGTTGCTTGTGGAGTAGCTCTGTAACTCAGAAGAAAATCGTCCAAGCGTAATTGTGGCCGTTTCACCGTCTGCTTCTGCATAGACTCCTTGAAGGTTTGTACGAGCAGCTCAGCAGCGCCGTTCGACGATGGGTGGTATGGCGACACTCGGATGTGTCTAATTCCGTTCGTTTCGCAAAACTGACGGAACTCCTCCGAGGCAAATTGCGGCCCGTTGTCGGACACGAGGTGTTCTGGCTATCCGAAACGAGCAAAGATTTTTCGGAGAGCACTGATCACCGTGCTGGTTGTGCCATTTAACATCTCTACCTCCGGCCATTTGGAGTACGCATCTACAAGCACCATTTAGTCTTGTTGCTCAGACTCGGCCAAGTCGACATGTAACCGTTGCCACGGACGAGCTGGGAATTGCCATGGTGTAACTGGTGCCGCGGGCGACTGGTGTTTCACTTTCAGACATGTTATACATTCCTTCGCCATCTGCTTGATGTCACGATCGAGATATGGCCACCAAACATGGCTTCGAGCCAAAGCCTTCATTCGTACCATTCCCGGGTGAGCTACATGCAGCTCACTCAAGATGCTCTTCTGACAGGCTTCTGAAATGACTGTATGGCATCCCCATAGGAGACAACCTTGCTCGATGCTCAGTTCCATCCGACGACTCCAGAAGGGCTTGAGTTCGGGGTCAACATACTGTGATGGCCATCCTTGCTCTGTCAGCCGGTACGCCTGTCGTAACACGGGATCGCTCATTGTTGCTCGACGAATCTCCTTCAGTTAAACGGGAAGCCCTTCCACCAGGAACTCCATTGCAAAATGTACCGGTTGAATGTTCTCTAACCGGTGTGGAAGTGGCAGTCTGGACAGTGCGTCTGCTCTCGCATTCTGGGTCGACGATCGCCATTCGATCGAATATTGATATGCCGACAGGATAATGGCCCATCGCTGCAGTCGTGCGGCAGCCAAGGTCGGCACAGCTTCTTTTGGCCCAAATATCTTCTGTAGTGGCTGGTTTTTAATGACTAACATAAAGGTCCTGCCGAACAAATGGACGTGAAACTTCCTCACTCCATAAACGATCGCCAGCGCTTCCTTCTCCAGTTGGAAATAATTCCACTCACTGGCCGTCAAAGTGCGTGATGCGTACGCAATCGGCTTCTCTGAACCATCTGCGCATCGATGCATAATTACTGCACCCAGTCCATATTGCGATGTGTCACAAGCCAAAATCAAAGGCTGATCCTGTCGGTAATGGTCCAGAATTGGCGCTTCCACCAAAAGCGCCTTCACGTTGTCAAAAGCTTCCTGTTGCTTTTGCCTAATCTTGTTCCACTCTTGAGGTTGGCCGTCTCGAAGCATCTCTGTCAATGTGGATCACCGACGATAATTTGGGAAGGTGTCTGGGATGAAAATTCACCATTCCCAAGAAGGACTTGAGCTCCATGATGTTGTGGGGCTCCGGTGCCTGGGTGATGGCCTCCACTTTCTCCAATGTGGGGCGAACTCCTTCCGCACTGAATAGCTCCCCTTGATAGACCTCTTGCACTTGGAAGAAAGCGCATTTGGGTCTTTTGACTCGCAATCCTGCTTTCCGCAAACGTCGAAGTATTTCTTCCAAGTGAAGGAGATGTTCTTCGTCCATTTTCCCAGACACAAAAATATCATCCACGCGACAGACAACCATTTCCATGCCTTGCAGTAGCTGATCAATCCTTTTCTGAAAGATGACTGGTGCGGATGCAATACCATACGGCAACCGTTACAACTCGTACAGACCTTTGTGGGAATCTCATCCTCGTCGATAATGTAATATATTCAACAAAGACCACACATGGATTCGGTTCTTGCAACGTTCTTACAACTTCCAAGGAACTCGTGCCCTGTGTCTACGCGCATGCGTATTTAAGGTACATGGGTGCATGGTATACTACACTGACATTTGCTTCTTTGGTCTTCCCTCAGTCTATTAGTATTAGACTCCTTTCAATCTCCTTTCCTCTACTTTCTAGAGAGCTCCCAGATTAATCTCTCGCTATAAAGCAGTTCCAATAAATATGACGATGACGTATCAGCTAGCAAGTGAGTCTTTCAGCCAGGTGAACAAGTTCTACTGTTACTCCCGACCAGTCCGAAGAAACTACAAGCAGCATGGCAAGGTCCTTTTCTTCTATTGTCAGGAAGATGGGGAAAGTTAACTTCAGGTGGCACACAGGGAGATTATTTTCACGCCAACATGCTAAAAAATGGAGGTCGGAAAACCCAGCATCGGCTTTCGTTGCCAACATAGACAGTCAATCGGCAGAAGTAGAGGATAATGAGAAAGTAATTTCTCCGGATGCGACTTGCTCAACTGGGTCATTCAAGGACGTGATCATCAACAAAAGTTTGGCAGACTGGGAAAAGCAAGAATAAATGTCTTTACTGGAAGAGTTTTCGGATACCCAGTTTAGCACTTTACCAGGCAGAACAACAATGGCCGAACACCGGATAATTCTGCAGACTGACAAACCCATCTGGCAATGGCTGTATCGGATACCTCAACCTTACCAAAATCGACTTCGACAGCGGGCATTCTCCACAGGTCAAAGAGTGAGCGGGCATCCCCTTTGGTTATTGTAACGAAGAAAGACGGTTCTCTTAGACTTTGCGTGAATTTTCGGAAACTAATTGCTGTCTTTGAATTTGATGCATACCCAACGCCTCAGGTTGATGAAGCTCTTGATCGGTTGGGATCGGCAAGAATATATTTCTACTCTAGACCTGACGAAAGGTTACTGGCAAATTCCAATGGGCAGAGAAACGGCAAAAGATAAGACTTCTTTCGGAACTCCATTTGTCTTGGTCTAAGATAATATGGTGCCTTTTGGTTTGCATGGTGCTCCTGCCATATTTCAGGGAATGATGGATAATGTTTTGGTGAATCAGAAGAAGTCAGACGATATCAATGATGTGACTGCAGCAAGTTCTGATGTTCCCACGAGCTATTTCTCTCTTTAAGACAGGGATTGACCATTAATCTGAAAAAGGCCCAACTTACTATGTGTCAAGGAAAAGTCCTTGGTCATGTCGCTAGTCAAGGTAAAGTTCAACCGGACCCGGACAAAATCTCAGCGGTAATGCATTTCCAACATCCTCGGACAGAGAACGGTCTGCAATCCTTTCCCAGGTTGGTTGGGTACTAGAGGAAATTCATTCCAAACTTTGCAGGATGAACGGCCATCTTGTCCGACTTGTTGAAGAAGTCAAAGCCGGACACTATTGTTTGGAATGAGGAATGTGTTGCTTCTTTTCATTGCTTGAAGCAGTTGCTGTGTTCTTTTCCAGTCTTAAGCTATCCTTGTTCACTGAACCTGACGCCTCAAAGATTTGCATCGGAGCGGTTATCAGCGAAATCGGCAACGATGGAAAGGAACACCCGGTCGGCTACGCCAGCCGCAAGCTTCGACCAGCAGAGCGCAATTACACTGACCATTGAGCTGCAGTGTTATCTTCTGGGACACGATTTCAATGTTGAGACAGACTACGCCCATCTGCGATGAATACAGCATCAGCATCAGCACAAGAGTTGCGAGATGGGTGTTAGCCCTGTAGCCTTTGTAATTCAAGATGTCACAGGCCCGGCTATCAAAATAGCAACGCTAACGTGTTTTGCTGCTATTCATAGATGATTGGCCACTGCTGTACAGCAGATAGATATATAAAGCAGACAGTGCGTGTGTGTGTGTGTGTGTGTGTTTCCGACATAAATGTTGAGACGGGGCAATGGGCGGCCGCCACACCTGCCCACAGGGTTCCTCTCTTCCACTGGTCATTTCCTTCACCGGTTTTCGTGCCCATCCGTGGCTTCTTTCCCTCGATGTTGGCCTTTTCATCAACTTTTTCGGGCCCGTCGATCGATGGCGGAAGGCCCGGTGGCCATTTTTGCACCATGGCAACGGGCTTCGATCTATGCAGCCCCGGGGCTGCGACCTCTTGCCCACGCGCAGTATACAGAATACACTTGGATTCGTGCCATTCAAATCGAAGGCGAGAACAAGCCAAAGGCAAGTTCCAGCAGTGGAGCAGTGGAGCAGTGAATGTGGAGCTGTTCAAACCCTGGGCGAAGTGCGGGTTGATTAGCTAGTGTAAAGCAGACGGTGTGTGTGTGTGTGTGTGTGTGTGTGTGTGTGTGTGTGTGTGTGTGTTGTGTGTTGTGTGTGTGTGTGTGTGTGTGTGTGCGCGTGTGTGTGTCCGGGATAAACGTCACTGTACGCCGCGTGCGGGTGAGTGGTTGCAGCCTCAGGGCTGCATCGATCAAAGCCCATTGCCATGGTTATAAATGCCCGCCGGACAATTCGGCCGTCGGGCCCGAAAAAGTCGACGAAAAGGTTAGCTGATCAACCCGTGATTTGCCCAGGGTTTGAAGAGCTCCCCATTCACTGCTCCACTGCTGGAACTCGTCTCTGGCTCGTTTTCGTCGCCTGCTTGTTCCCGCTCCTGTTCGAATGGCGCAAATCCAAGTGTACTCTAGCTCTGTACGCCCATGGGTGAGTGATCGCAGCCCCGGGGCTGCATTGATCAAAGCCCATTACCATGGTTACAAATGCTCGCCGGGCCTTCAGCCATCGATCAACGGGCCCGAAAAACTCGACGAAAAGGCCAAAATCGAGGGAAAGAAGCCACAGGCGGGCACAAAAACCGGCCAAGGAAATGACCAGTGGGACAGAGGATCCCCGCGGGCAAGTCTGGTGGCCGCCCCTTGCCCCATCTCGACGATTATCCCAGACACACACACACACACACACGCCGTCTGATGTATTGGCTTAATTTGTAGTTTTGTCCTTTGTTCGGTAGGGGAGTGTGATGCGATCTTTAGCTACTTCTTTTGATAAAGCGAGCTTTGTTGTTTGTTCGGTGGGAGAGTGAGATAGAATTCTGATCTCTGTGCCAAATTCTGAGTTGTACCTGTGGCTAGCAGAAGTCATCTGTTTCATTTGTATTTTGTACACAAGTCCAACCATACATAAGATTAGACTTTGAAGTCTACAACGAAGAACTTCGGGATTCGAAGGGAATTAGGGCCGCGGTCACATTGAAACAAATCAGGCGATTATAATCGGCCGATTACCTCATTGCTATGGTAATTTGACAATCCACGGGGAATTCGGAATAATTCTTCCTATTATTATAACCTGACGAAGGCTACCACAGTGTTGCCGAGACTGTTGTTACTTA